>CAAKHD010011977.1:239622-256657 GCA_901007705.1 Fistularia tabacaria
AAGTCAGGGTCCTCGGTGGGCTGGACATGCAACCATTCTCCTTTCCATACACATGTCTGGGCAATGAAGGATTGCCAGTTGACCTTCGGTGCTGTTTCTTTGACTGTGGGAGGAAACCCGCTTGTGGACATGAGGGAAAACATGAGAGCCCATTGGAATCGAACCAGAGACCTTCTTACTGTGAGCTGGAAGCATTACCGTTCCACCACCATGCCAGCCGCCACCCACATATATATATATATATATATATATATATATATATGCGTAAATATCAAAATGTTATCCTGGAGACTTCCTGGGGACTCAGGGTTTCAAAAAGTTATGAGATTTTTATTAGGTTTGTAAAATTGAGACAAATGACAGGGACAGAGGAGCAAGTCGCACCATTTTGAGACTGGAGATATTAAGGGCCTTTGTGGGCTTCAGGGCTGTTAAGAAAGCCCTAACCCCTTCTGAGGGTTTGAAGTGTTTAAAACGAGTGTGGGAAAGATGCAAAGTTATTTTGGGGACACCAGACTTAGCGAGTCTTAGCCCCCAGCACTGCAAATTATTTTGATGTTTGGCTACCCGAGTTCTTGTGGCCTAGTTTTGTGGTGGAGAGCATTAACTAAAATTATCAGAAGTGACAGTTCTGCATTTCCAGCTTATCTCTGAGCGAACCCGGCTCAGCCCCAAGTCTTGCACTGAAATCATAATGATGTTCAACACAAATGAGGCATTATCATCCTGAAGAGGTTATGGATGGGGATAGATGTACTTTACACTCAGGATCGACCGATGGACGATGCTGATTCGGAAAGATCCATTTGAAAATCCTCACTCCAGGCCGGAAAATCAAGATAAGCAAAATTACACCTCTTATTTGATTCCCTGTGTTCCTGAACCATAATTGTAATCACACTGCTAAAATAATTGTGTTGCTGGCTTAGATAGCTTACTTAAAATCTAGTTGATAACTTTCCATTACAAGGGAGGTAGTAGCCATTCAGGGCAGATCGCCTAAGATGAAGAAGAAGACCAAAACTTAACAATCACCGCTGTGCAACAAGAAGCAAATCAGGGGTGGGATGGGTGTTACGTAATTAATGTGTTCGAACTTTCTCAAAGTTTAGTTCAGAGTTCACTTACTTGTAAAAGGATAAGGGTCCCTGGCTGGGATTAATCCGAACAATGGATCCTCCCCAAGTCGACTCTATCTACTCTTGGGATCTCAGATCTGTTTTCTGCTTTTATTTTTTTTTTGACAAGAACAAAGTTTTGAAGGGATATTCAACAGCCTCAAACCATGAACACTTGTAAAGTGAAAGGATTTCATTCTTTTCTTCTTGAAATGGCGTTTTTAGATTAAGGCTGGCGAAATCTTCTTCATCTCTATATAAACAGTCACAGATCCAGTGATCATGGGTCCTTTTGGTTTGCTGTATTGAATTCCAGCACAGTAAAGTTTTCACAGTATGTCAACCCACAAAAAGAAGTCTGTACTGTTAGACACAATCCACAGGAGCATGCTGACTGATGTTTACCAGACTGGTGCTCTGGTCCATAGATCCCATTTTCCCATCCTCTTGGTGGGAAGAGGAAAAAGTAAGGGACTTTCAAATTTAACATGAAGAAATAGGGATGCGAACAAAACCGATAAAGATCACTAAACCTCCTGGGATCCTAGATTTCAAAGCTGAAGTTTCAAGGCAGTCAAGTTCAGTGCAAATTTGTGTTCTTGCCTTGAAGTTATTCTTTACCTCATCTTTAGTCTTTAGGTCTGAAAATGTAATATTCTGAATCACAGTAGGTCGTGCGGTTTTCCAGCCCCGATCAGGACTACAGGACCCACAGGAGCACAATTTCCACTGGCTATTCAGCAAAACACTGTCAGGACTGCTTGTTTATTCAGCAATAAAGAATATGTGATGTGGGATGGCAATCTGAAATTAACATAATATCAGGGTCTGATTTTCCTGTTCTGCTTTTCCTGCTCTCTCTCACTGAAGTCAATTAGTCTCTGACTAACACTTCCTGCATCAGTGGCAGGTGGCGAGATGTAACAGCATTCGTGACATGTCAGGGCCGTGTTTCAGGGGTTGCTCAAACAAAACAGTAAGATATCATGATTCAGATTCGCCTTCATACTACTAGCAGACGTGATTTTCTCCTTTTGTGGGTTGACAAACTGGACAATGGCTCGCTCACACGGTGAGGGGTATCTTAAACATTGAAATCACAGCGCCACTGATAAGGTGTAATTGACAGTGTCCACAGAATTGTTGAATGAACGGATTTACAGTGATTTTGTTAAAAACTTTCTTTTCGTCCAAGGACGGAAAGACACGTTTGATGACTATGCATGGCGCCGTTTACAGGCAGGCAACCTCTGCAAGGTGAGGCCCGTGGATTGGTCCTGCAATAAAGCTTTTGTCCTTTTATTTTCTTTGATTTTATCTTTGTAATTGTTTCCACCCGGATGTAGAAACAAATACCCAGAAAAACCTCGATAAAATTCCCATTCCGCTCCTGGAACTAGACTTTTATTGCCCTTGTATGTAGCTTGAAGCAGGAGAGGCTTTGTAGGATGCGGTATGGGGAGGCAGGGCGAGCAGGGGGCAGGACATGGCCTGAGCGTTAAGCTGATATGTTTCTATTTCCTTGGCCCTCCTTTTTTTTAAAAATGTTTTTGTGATTAGGGGGTTTATTTGCTGAAGTCACTTGCTAATAAACTCATCAAACTGGTCAATTCAAACACACCAGCTGGGGCTCCCATAAAGAAAGCACTGCTGTGATTTGATTGGCATTAATGTGGACTTTGAAATCCAGAGATGTTTGTTGGAAGACAGATTTAAGGTCTGATTGCGACTTCCTCAACATCTGCTTTCATACGAAAACCAGAGCCGCATCAAGCCTTAACATCTGCAGATTTACTTCAAAAAGAAAACTATTTAAAATTATGCTATTTAACCTTGAAAGCATCTATCAGGATTGGAAACATTGAGCAAAGAAGTTTTTTAAAACCAGATAGACACCCTTCACTGGCCAAATAAAGCTCAGTACCCGTTTGAGCGAGAAAAGGTAAATACAGGAAAAACCCTGAGGCAATTCGCAACCACCATGGCCGCTTACGACGACCTCTCATTTTCCTTCTTTTGCCATGACCAACCCATGCCCGCTTCTTATTTAAGGCCCTGCGCAGAGCATCCCTTTCACCACCAGTTCTGAAGTGAGAAATCATCCCTTCCCAGAGCCCAAAGAAAGGATTTTAGAGTTGTTCATCCTACTGTGAACAACCCTCATTATGTGGGTCACTAACTGAAGCACAGGACATATGAAATGCCGAAACCAAAGTCCAGCAGATGGCAGGGACGGGGGCTTGTGACTGTGCTGAGAAGGGGAGACATTATATTAGGTGTCCGCTGTCACTCCACAGATTTTTCATCAACATTAATGTCCTTTGGCTCTTTCGGGGCCTGACATCATGCTGCTATTCACAATTGCCGTCGAGTTCTAAACAAATGAGGCCTCTTTCGCCACAGGAAGGGATGTTATGTTTCTCTGCCTCAACAGTTGTACTAGACCCTTTCCAAACCAAGCTTTCGCCACCGTACATTTCATTCCACTCAGCTTAGACTTGATCTTGGATATTCAGCACAAACTTCAAATTGTTATTAATGTCTTGAACAAGATACCTGTTATGTTGTAACCATCCACTGAAACAATTGATAATTGATTATTAGAAAGAACCTGCTGGAGGGGATGGGGACTTTGTCAAATGAACCCCCTCCAAGGGGTTCAAACATGGCACTGTAGAGGTTCACGGGGAAAATTTAAAAGTTTAGTAGAATAAAACAAACCCTTTGCTGTCATGAGGACATTGCAGAGTTAGGATCAATTCAAAATACATATCAAACAAAAGCTGAGGACGTAATTCTTGCCTCCATCTTTTTCAGCTCTGTCCTGAATTGCTTTCCTGGTCTTCCCAAGAGGTGCAATTAAAGAGCAGCAGGTCACTCCTTTTTTTCCCCTCTCTGAGCGGCTTCTGGAATGTTAAATGAGAAAACTTCCAGTGACACGGACTGAACCCTTGACCCTCTCTCTTCTGGCACGTCTCGGGAGAGTTTAAAACCTGAAGCGTTTATTAGACAATTCCGAGGGTCTTCAGGTGATCTAAAGTGCTGCCAGGTGCTGTCTGAGCACGGGGAGGTATGGTTTGAAAAACTTGATTTAGCTCAGATCAATGACCCACTTGATGGAGCCCTGGGTATTTATTATTCAATCATCTCTTGCTGGGGATTGAATTGAAAGGCAGGATACATATTTTATGGAGTAAATATGGAGTATCAAGGGCTTCACATCCCTTTAAAGTGCTCAGGGATTTTCCTCAATTTACCCATCCATACATCATTATTATAATCATACAGCAAATGAGGCTGTGATGGAGCTTCTGCTGACAGACGCTGACACGGAATGTTTTTAAAAGCCGTGCTGCTTGCAAACAATTCAGGACGGGCTGTCGGACACACGCGTGCACGTGCTTGCGACCAAGTCAGTCATTTTGAACATATTCTCTAATTTAATGAAGAGGCTTTTACAATTCAAGTACTGCACTTGCAAATACATTTGAATGAAATGAATAAACAAAAACTCACAGGATGCCGGTTGTATGATAAGTTGAATTTGACATACCATAATCAAAACAAACAAACAAACATGCACATACATACCTATATCCATGCATGTGTACATAGTGTACCTATATACGTGAAGAATCAAACTTTGAAATTGCACCTATGCATTCTGTGAATCATTTTCGTTTTCATTTAATAATGAATATTAGGAATTTTACATTTGATTTATTGATCACATTTCAATGTCTCAAGATGTTTGTATCTTTCTGTCAAAAACTCGAGACTGTGATTCCTTGGAGAACAACTTGCACTCCTCAAAACATTTGTTTATGTTTTTATTTTAATTTTTGATAGCATAAGAAATGGAGTGTACAAAGTATAGCTTCCAGGTAAAGGGCAAGGGCATTGAAAATAATAATTAAGTATATTTTTTTCACTTAGCAGTGCTATTCAAATTTACTGTAAATACTTCACCTGATTTCTTTTATTTTGGATTTGCCTCATGGCTATTTCTCATGGCTTATTTCTTAAAAACGTAATTGCTCTCACTGAGGTCAGTACCAACTTCATTTTTTATAATTTCCGCATCAACTTATTTCATAAGGCTCGTGTAAACAAAGTTCTGAGCTCTAAAATGAACTCACTCTTCTTTAAATGTGTCACCAAAATAGAATGCACAATAGGTTTATCAAAGAGTAGAGAAACCTATTTATTAAAATAAATTAAACCTGTAGCCACTTCCACTGACATCTGCCCGCAGTCCTCTCCAGCTTTTGCTTTAGAATAGACAGGTTATTTCCCCTCGCTCTCTGTTTCCTCCCACACAGCCTGGTGCCTGGTCATGAATTGTTGGAAGAATGGGAGAGGGAGTAGAAACATCCTTTGCCATTAGGGTTAAAGGAAGGGCCACGTAAACGGCACCTATCGCTGCCTGTCACATTAGAGGTGCAGACAGAATGAAGGGTGGTTACCATACGCCCACTTTCCATTTCTACCCCATCCGTTTCTATATCCCATGGGCTCCATCATTGTGCGGAAGAAATCATCTGTCTCCATGGCAACCACAATTGGGTGACAAATCACTATCTGTCCCCATTTGAGAGCGCATCCCAAACCCCCTTTCGGTATCACCTTTTTTTTCCCTGAGCCCAGTCAGTCCTGAAACTAGAAGATCTTAAAGATATAGATCATTGATTGATGGGAGTCAATCTACACACTACATTTTTCTACGATTTTGTATCTTGGTTTACTTAGATAAAGAGATCAACATTTACATTGGAAAGAAATATATATAGAAATAAAAACATTAATTGCTGCAATAAATTCCATGCCGCATTGTCCCAAGTGTGTGAGTGTATTGTTGAAACATCTGTTTTTTACAGGGTGCGTTGTTTGTAATGATGAGATGTGTCCAGGAGGATTCCTTATCTTTGTCGTCAGTAATTTTGTTTATCCATATCTATAATATACAGATTCCAACATGGATTGTTTTTTAAGTGGGTCGATTCCCGCTATCATTGATCTCACCTGACTTTGACTGATGATGGGATGTCCAGGCTCTGCAAATGCAAAGGCTTCCTTGTACAAAGCCACAAACAAGTCCCTTAACCCTTTCCTATGAGGCACAGTCATCAGTGCCATTGATTTGATACCATTTTAAAGCAATATATGAGCTTCACATTATCAATTCATGTTTTAATTTTTGTGAGCATGTTGATGAGCATGGCTAACTTTATGTACAGTATGTGATCAGTTTCTGAGCTGTAGAGTTAATTGTCTAAAGACGCTCGATCAATCCATAAGTGAAAGGGATCGGGGATCGCTTGCTGAACTCATAAAGTCTGTCGGCTTCTTTTGCTGCAAATTAAAAGTCCCTTTCCTCCACCTGTGATTTAATTACCATTGATTGCATGACCAAACTATCCTTTGTTATCCATCCATCCATCCATCCATCCATCCATCCATCCATCCATCCATCCATCCATCCATCCATCCATCCATCCATCCATCCATCCATCTAACCATCCATTTTTGCCACAGGTCGGATGCAGCAGCAGCCCAAGTAGAGAAAACCAGACTTCCCTCTACCCAGCATCTTTGTCTAGTAACTTATCCCTTATGAAAGCCAACGAAACACACAGATGTATCATAACTCTTGAAAATTGTGCTGTTGGAGATAGATAACATGATGGCAATGTTTTTGTTTCAGCATTGGGTTGAAAAAGACCTAAAAAGTCTCAACAGATGCACTCACTCACTGCTTTGGTGGATGCTCTCTTTAATTGAAGAATGCCATTATACACAAATGAAGCTAGGAATTTCCACCTTGGAATATGAATGTTTAAGCACACAGTTAGGCAGCAGAAAACAAGAGAAGTCTAGTTGTATCTTGGTGGTGACTAATATCTTAGTGGTGCCAACAGGCATCATTCTTTGGCTTTAAAATCCAATGATTAATATTGAGCCATTTTTCTTTCAGGATGAGATATACATTGCTTGTTATGTTTCTTTCCCTTTGCAAAAGTTTGTTTTTCCATCCACCTCTCCCAGCTGCTTTCTTCATTTTGTCCGTAACTCCATCCGCATGTTGTGTCTTTGTAGAAACTTTGTTTGACATTATATTATCTACCAACTGAACTGTTCAGTTCTGCTTTAAGATCCCTTTGTCGTGTCTAAAGTGTATTATTTCATCCTTAAATTAATTGGGCATTTTATCTAGATGTATTGATATCCCCCCAGCATGCATTCCTGAGATAATGCGTCAATGAGAATGAGTGGAACGTGAGGTCTCAGTGACCTTGACTAACAGAATGTAATTAGTTCATCCTGGAGTCCAACTGGACATTTGTGCGGGCCTAGAAGAGATTTCCTCAGGGGATTCAGTGAGGGATTTGGCTGATGAACCATATCTGTAATGTTAATTAAACTTTTATCACCTCATTAATATGTCAGTAGTAAAAGATGGAAGGGATGTGTCGCAGCGACAATGGTTGTGGTCGAGGAGTTTAGGTGCAGTCAGATGAGGAACTTTATTTGATCAAGAACTCCAGCGGTGGACATTCTATCGCAGCTGGTGTCCCCTGCCTTATCTGTGCGGGTTGTATGTACATGGAATGACTGCTTTAAAAAAAGACAACATGTAGTCGATTACGAAGCTACAAAGACCATCGCCTCCCATGACATTCCATTGTACCGGGATTTTGTATTGGGCTGCTGTGAGGCTTTTCCTTGATGATCGTTTTGATGCAGCTAAAGGTTCTGATATGATGAAGCTCATGTCCTTCTGCATGAAAATGCGATTTTATAGCAGTACAAGTTATAAAAGAATTTGAAAAAATAACAGGTCTATCTTTTTTTATTATTAAAACTAGCAAATTTATACCATTCCCTGATAAAAGTTAGGTCCTCTCAGGGGGCATAAGCTCATCAACAGGCCTCAACTGAGGGATTAGAGCCAAGATGATGAAAAACTAGCTGCAAAATGTATGATGAAACTGGGATTATAAGGGATTGGACTGTTTTACTGTACCAATTCAATCACAGGCCGGTGGACATGAGGTTAGCGGTAAGATTGTCCTCATCTGGTCGGGGCTCGGAACCCAGCGCTGCTTTTTCCTCAATGACATTTAGGGCCGCTTAGATCCTTTAATGCAGTCTTTATGTAATCTGTGATCACTGGTCAGTCTGCCCATGACGTCGTGCGGGGGGAGTCACTCTCGTAATGACGTCACGGCAACCTGAGATATTCCGTTTGCTCTGTAGTAATCAGTGTTTGGCAGTTTTAATCATTGGCCCATCCAGCAAAGCTCTTAAGCTTGTGGTGGTTTTAGGAACTATTAATACGCAGTACTTTTTTTAGCATTGCCTTATTGCACCCAGCCTCTCACCGAAAACTACACATCTTTTGCCCACTCACTCATCAGACTTACAATCCCCCCTGTACCCAATGTACATATCAAAATTTGGCTTTTTTCCCCAGCGTATAAATTCCCTGATATTGAGTGTTTTCATCATAGAAAGCCATTTTTCAACATCAGAGCATTTATCGTCTGGATATTTGTAATTCTTTTCGCAAACAGGTTAGTGTTTTGTTTTTCTGTCACAGGCGTACCAATCACATTTATATAAGATAAGATAAGATAAGATAAGATAAGATAAGATAAGATAAGATAAGATAAGATAAGATAAGATAAGATAAGATAAGATAAGATAAGATAAGATAAGATAAGATAAGATAAGATAAGATAATACTTTATTGATCCCCATAGGGGAAATTCGGGTGTTGCAGCAGCAACGTTAGAGCAAAAAACAAAACAAAACAGGAAAGATATATACACACATATATCAGTGCAAACGCAAATGCACATAAGTAACCATACATTCCCACACACACGTATACATACATTTTTACACACATACCCATACCTACATAAATATATATACACATATACACAATATACACAATGTACACATACACATATATACATACACATTTACACACATTTACACACATGAGCAAGAATAAATAGATTAAATGAACCAAAGTGACCCGTGGTAGTTATGGGCACCACACGTGTGAGGGGGTGACGGAGTGATGGGGTGGCGGTAGCACAGATGCCCCCCAGGCAGTCAGGGTTGTGTCCCGTCCAGACTGCTGTTATACAGTCTGATGGCCGTGGGCACAAAGGAGCGCCTGAAGCGTTCAGTTCTGCACCGGGGTGGGATGAGCCGCTGGCTGAACGAGCTGCTCATCAGCCACAGCTCATCGTGCAGGGGTGGGAAGGATTGTCCAGGATAGCTCCCAGTTTGTCCCTCACCCTCCGCACAGCCACCGGCTCAAGATGGTCGAGGTTGAGTCCCACCACTGATCGAGCTTTCCTCACAAGCTTGTTGAGCCTGTTGACCTCACCAGTCCTGGCACCGCCCCACCAGCACACTATAGCAAAGAAGAGTGCGCTGGCTACCATAGACTGGTAGAAGGTCTAAAGGAGCAAGCTGCAGACACCAAACGACCTCAGTCTCCTCAGGAAGAACATCCTGCTCTGAGCCTTCCTGTATAGGGCATCTGTGTTGTGTGTATATATACTTCCGTCTGTCTGTTTGGCCTTTTTTGAATATCAAATGGCCTTAACAGACAGTTATGAGCATAAGGCACATCTCTGAGACTGTAGCAAAGACGTCTGACAGATTAGCAGCAGTTTATCGACCTTTGCGTCTGCTCTCTAGCTTATATTCCCGTGCACCTTCACCTTGTTTTCCCTTAACTTTTTGTGTGTCATCCTGCACTATGTGACCAAAAAATAGAATCTCCCTCCATGGCAAGCGATGCACGGCAAATCACTGCAAGGTGTGTCTCACATTTTTTGTTCGCTCACATCAGAATTTGGTGGTGACTGGAAGGATGGGGGTTGGGGCACGACAGATGAATAAGTCAAATTGCATGAAATGAATTTCTTTTACTGCTGCATGCCGCTCCAAGGGTAGCAAAAACCTTCACGTGTTTGTGTGTGTGTTTGGGGGGGTCTTACTAACGGCCTCTTGGCATCATGCAACCAGTACACAGCCACACTGTCATAAATTGAGTAATGGATGTAAGAGTAATGGATATTGAATAATGTGGACTCCGATTTCAGTTAGCTCACTTTATAGTTGAATATTTTACATGTGTATTCCACCCCTAAATGGGAGTGAAATTGCAGTGGAGGAAGCTGTTTAATATTCAGACGAATGTTCTCTAAATGGGCTTTTCATGATAAAAGAAATCTAGTCTTTTCCTCTATTTTCTTTTTAAAAAGTCCCTCCTGTCAAAAAATTGTCTAGTTAAATGTTTGAGGCTCAGCCCACAAAATGTGCCGTTCTTTGCAAAATCACTCACAGTGATTCCGCAATTTGTTTATTTTTTATTTCTTATCTTTTTAAAATCTTCTTAAATAGTAGAATTTTGCTATTTTATTTTATTTTTAGGCAGAACTATAGTTCATCATTTGACTCACTGTGGTTGAGTCTCCTTATCAAGCAATCAGCGCTTCCAGCTTTTGCTCTTACGCCCAATCAGGAATGGCGGTTTGACAAAGCATCAGATGTGTGATAGCCCACCATGCCCCCCTTCTCCCGTTGCACTGGAGTGTCTGATCAATGCGAGAGAGGCTTTTGGGAGAGGGAGGATGTGAGGGGGTTCGATAACACTGTGTGCGGCGTGTAATCTCATCTTTGGGGCTGTCATATCAGACAGGGCCGTTGCACCGACACACGCCACACTTTCCTATGTAAGCAAATGAAATTCCTGCAATTAGATAGGAGTGTTTAGCTTTCTAAGTCATTTCGAATAAAGTGTGGATTGTGTACATCATACACTGGTGATTTAATTTGATTTGATGCATGTCTAACTGTTTTGAGTGTCTTTTAAGGATTTGACACTTAAATCATTGAGTTCACTATACAACCCACATCTTGATTACATCAATTTGGAGAGCTTTGTGAGAAGGAGTGACTGACTAAAAAAACTGAAATCAGTTCTTCTTAAAACGTCTTATCATAAAATTAATTGACGTGGCAAAAACAAAGGGTCACTGTTACCAGCCATTTCTGTGGGAACCTTCAGCTCAGCCACCTCCTCTTCCTCTGCAGGCCTATAATGGAACAAATTTATTTCATCTCAGGCCCTAATGTGCCCTGATCTATCAATCCTCTGTTCCCTCCTGTCTCGCCAAGCAAGCGTGATCTCACTCGAAGGCAAAAAATACCATTAGAAGTGTTTTGCCATTCCGCATAGTACTCACTGCAGGGTTGAAAACACAGCTCATACATATATCTTATAGATAATTTAGAGATTATTTATACAGATGAAGATCATGAAATGCAAATGAAACACTGCAGAGCAGCATTTAAGGTAAAATGCATTGATTGCAGTTTTGGACAATTCCAATACTCTTTAAAGATCTGACATTCAAAAAATATAACCTTAACTCTGTGTCATCAATTATGTTTCCAGTTCACTGATGGAACAAATCTCAAAATTAAATGAAGTGCACTGGATAGACAAACAGAATCCAGACTGCCTTTTTTTTCTTTTGAGCCATCTGGTGCAACACACCGATTAGATATTGTTGCCATTTACTAACATGAAATATTACCCAAGTTGGTTGGCTCTGCTTTGACTTGCAAGACACCTAAGGCTCTTTTAACCTTTATGATATTAAAATGCCAACTCACCATTCATTTCAGTGATGTTCAACTCACCATACATTTCAGTGATGTTGGGACATTTAATGAAGACACAAATACAATAAAATCCAGTAATACATGTATTTCATTAAAAGTATCCACTCCTTCACAGAAACTTTTTAAATATAAGCCTTTAGGAAATCATTACCTGGATACATCATAATGTGGCTGTACGGGATGCATGTAATTCCATTGTCTGGCCATTAGTTGTACAATTTAATCACAGATCCAAGTTCAGCGTGTTCTGCAGGTTGGTGTCGGGCTCTGAATAAGTTTGTATTTTGGTTCTTGCCTAGACTCACATTGGAAACTACATGGTTTGTAGCGCAGGTACCATGATGAAGACATGCCAGCCTTTGAACAGAGACAGAAAGGAGCCTGGAAACGAGAAGAGCCACATGATGATGGCAAAACTTATTGAGGCCCAACCATGATACTCCAAGAGCAATGTCAGTTTTTGGAGACAAAATTGAATTTCTTTAAGCATCCTAAAACAGCATATTTTATGAAACCCCTGAAATGAACCTTTCAAATATCCTAATTTAATGTTTTTTTATACATGCGAGTGGAGGTTCCCCCTCCAATGAGGCCTTTTGATTCTATTCTATTCCATCATACATTCATGAGTTGCATCCCTTCTGGCTGATTTGTGTTTTTGATTGTAAATTAGTGAAACATTGCACCGGTTGCCTTGAGACTGATCACCAGTCCCCTGTCAGGACCGAGTAAGATGAAAACCATCCGATCCTGGTCACCGGCTTATTGACTGCCTCATCCTTACAATTAAATGAACTCCATGTTGAGCTTGGTTTCTGGGCTAGAACAGAATCAATTTGGAATTGTAATAACAAAAGACTGGGGGGTTGAAATGGATTCTTGAAGGCTGTTAATTACGATGTTCCACTTGAGTTCAAAGCAGGTCACAAATGAGCGGTCCAGTTGTGTTTGTTTGTTTGTGGATTCTGCTGTGTCGTCAAGAACCGAGAGATTAGCTCCTGAATCTTTAGCTGCTCTTCTCTGAATGAGGGCGGTACGGCAATTTAGGGTTCCTAATAAAATGTGACTGGATGTTTTTTGGACATTTGGAGGAACCAGGAGAACCTGGAAGAAACTCAACACTGAAAAGTTCCCCTCTTAGGAATTAAACCAGGGATGTTTTTGTTGTGAGGTGGAAGCGTTTACCAAAGCACCGCCGTGCCTCCCTTAATTAATTATCTTTTTTGTGCAAAATAAGGTTTTCACAATTTCAAACGGTTAAATCACATTTGGGGGAAGTGATTAATCCTATATTGAACAGTAGTATGGACTTAGCTTCATTGTGAGTCTCTTCAGAGTCGATTGGAGAAAGTGAAGTATGTTGCAGGCTCGATTTGTCCATTGTAAAGAGAACAAATTGCTGGGATCTCAGGTGATCGACTCAAACATGTTGAATGAGCACAATGCATGTACCCCTGCTCTCTGCAGCTTTACCATGGTAATCAGCTGGATTAGCTCCTGCCCACTTAAATCTAGCTGCAAATCAAGTGCAGGTTGAGATGTAAGGATTTTATATATGCAGCTGCAGAAGAACCTCTTGCACTGAACACTCACGGTCAGATTGGCTTAACTTTGCACACTCCCCATGATGCCCCGCAGGCAAAAAAATACCTTTCCAATGGAAGTGGCAGCGGAAGTAGTAAATAAAGACCTAAAGAATCTGAGTTGACATCAGAGGTTACCAGACAGCTATTCCTCTGTTGCTTTGCATTGCTTAATCAGGGAATGTTATTTAATCTTGATAGAACTTTGAATTTATACATTTTTATATATATATATATATATATATATATATATATATATATATATATATATATATATATATATATATATATATATATATATATATATATATATATATATATATATATGTTATATATATATATATATATTTATATAGCATATATGTATGTGCGGTGGGCATGTGTGTGTATATATATATATATATATATATATATATATATATATATATATATATATATATATATATATATATATATATATATATAAATGTATGATGTATAATGATGTATATGTATATGATGTATAATGTATAATCCCGAATTTTTTCACGACAGGGATCAGTAAAGTGTTATCATATATATATATATATATATACATACCGTAATTTCCAGACTATATGGCACTACTTTTTTCATACGCTATGAACACTGCGGCTAATTGATGGACTTTTTGGGCTAATGAGCGTCTGAGCCTTTTCAATTCTGACACTGAAGAAGACGACTTTAATGGTTTTAGTGCGCAGGAGGAAGATGTTAGATACCGTTATTTTTTAGCCGGTGCAGCTTATGTTAAGGTGCGCTCAATAGTCTGGAAATGAGGGTATGTGTTGTAATCCCGAATTTTTTCACGACAGGGATCAGTAAAGTGTTATCTTATATATATATATATATATATATATATATATATATATATGCATTTATGTGTGTATATATGTGTGTGTGTGTGTCTATACACATGTATGTATCTTTGTATAAATAGGTACACATGTATATGTGTGTTTTCATTAATTTCATTAAATTAAATTTTCATTATTATTAACCCCGAAATTTAACCCCGAAATTTCGTGTTTCAACTCATGAGACTTGATACTATGCATAATGAAGTCATTCCTCTTGCTTTTGTCATAACAAAACTGAATGGAAGCAATAAAATACGACTATTCAAATAAATAGATAGATAAATCTGGCCGACAAAACAAATGCAAACATTTTAGACCGATCGAAGATGTTTTCCAATAGTTCAAGAAAAGCACGACATCTCACTG
Organism: Fistularia tabacaria; assembly: GCA_901007705.1. NCBI lineage: Eukaryota > Metazoa > Chordata > Actinopteri > Syngnathiformes > Fistulariidae > Fistularia > Fistularia tabacaria. Next base: position 254,284 of record CAAKHD010011977.1, read on the forward strand.
AAAGAGGCCTCAGCAGCATGCCTCTGCGGGCATGCTGTTAAAATAACTGCATTGCAATAACATTTTTTAAAACATGGCGCAGTCACCAGATGGCATGATATCTGACTGTTTTGCGCTGAAACATCAGATAGTGGCTTAAAGCGGGGACTTTTTGACTTCAGATAGGCAAAAGAGAAGATATTCTGCTTTTAGCCACACAGTGTTGACAACATGAAAACAATACACTTTAGTTTCCTCCCACTCACATTATATATTCGATTACTGTCTAAACATGAGGAGTTAATCCTCAACACTTTCGAAAAGACAAAACTGTACTTTACACATACAGTATATTACTCACATGGGCTTTTTTCATCTTCATTCTCCACATCTAATGTGGAGGGGGCTAAGTGGGACGGCTGTAAATAAGATAACAGGGCTTTTCAAAAGGGGGCAAAATGAAATTAACATGTGCAAACACATTGAAACAGGTGTGTCGCATTATATTTTTCTCATGGATTTTTGCTGTATTTTTTTAATTTGTAGAAGCCTTGAATTGCTATTTGCTTTTCGTTGTGTTGCTGCATTGTTATATTGTATGTTAATGATGTTATCATTCTATAATATTCAACTTGAATTTAAAATCATAGACTAAAGTTAAAACTTTGAAATAGATCAATTCTTATCCAATCTGCCTTTCTTGCCAAATTTTGCCCAATTTTAGAGAACATATTTTTAAACAATAACCATAAGACATCTCACTATTTACATACACAAACTAACATTATAAGCAGCAATACAACATCAGCCCATAGTATCTTTCAGGGGCCGCAGCGGACTGCGGGGTTTCGTTTTTTGCCCGATCTTTACAATTTTTCTCTGAGTGTTGATCGTTGTGAATCAACACATTTCAAACCATGATGCCCTGCAGTATGACATTAATTATGAACACTTTTCCCCCCAAAATCTGGTCACACAAGCCGCATTTACATTGAACATATGGTACCTTCATCTGTCCCACGGATGGAAATTGTGATAGTGACGGAGCTTTCGAGCTCACTGAGGGATTCATGAAGCAGCCATCAGATTTGTCTCCGACCCTTGAAAAAAAAAAATCACTGCATTTTTACTTTCAGTAAATATTTGATAATCATCTGCATTTCCCAAAATCTTTAAATGAATTTATTGAATGCCTGAAATCAATTAATTCAAGTATCCATTTGTTTTGTGACTGCAAATAAACCACAAACTAACAGCTCGGTATCTGACGGTCTGATAAAGGAAACGTTGGCACATGAAATAAACTCGACAAAAGATTCCTGCCGACTTACTTGCAAATCCTGTAGTTCTAACAAGTTCCTCAAGTAGGTGCATAAAGGGGTTTTGTCTAATGGAAGTACTGGTGGCCAAGAATTGGCCTGTAATTCTTTACCTTTCTCCCCGGGCCACCCCTAAAGGAGGCCGGAGCATGTAGACGTTATTCCGGCTCGGAGTTTCTTCAAAGTCATGATAGTGGTATTTCTCACTCCCTCTTCTCAGCCTCCCCTCCTTGATCTGCTAGGTAATACTACTTAATCCCGCAGCCCCCCCAAACCCACTTTCCTCTCCTTACCACTTCTTCGCTGGTGCCATTCCATCTGAGGTGCTCTCGGCAACAGAGCCTGCTCTGTAGCGTACTTTATTCACCAGGTCTAGCGAGCGGCTTGAATTGTAAACAGCAAGGTATGTTTAACATCACACAGGCACACCAACTCTCCTGCTCTGGCCCTTCGCTGCCAGATGACATTAATGACAACAAGAAGCTCAACCCGTGATAATTGGATGGCCAGTGACAGGGCTTTGAAATTAGCATAACTTTGACAATATGCATCTTTCATAATCACTAATGACCTCAACCGGTTGACTTATTGATTGTATCTGTTATGTTTTATCCTTCACTTTTTACTGTGGCTCTCAAAAGGGAATACGAGAAATACATCACAACTATTGGACATCTCCCGGGGGTCTGTAAAAGCACTCCATCACCAAGATGTGATAATTCATATCTGGTAAACCGTGCAGCATCTGTAATGTAAATTCATTAGACTCTACAGTGAGCATCGTGCAGAGTTGTGGAACACTGGTGTATATTTAGCATGCGCTTCGCCAGTGCACTTAGGTTATTGTAAATTAGTTCAGAAATGTTGCCTTTGAACCTTCCCCTGAGGAGGGAGAAGAGGAGGAAGAGGCTTGTACTGACACACACGCACACACACACACACACACACACACACACACACACACACACACACACACACACACACACACACACAAACACACACACACAATCACACACTCACACACACAAACACATACGCACACACACAGACACACACACACAATCACACACTCACAC
>CAAKHD010011977.1:269128-304128 GCA_901007705.1 Fistularia tabacaria
AACAATAACGGATCACAGCTACGAAATAGAAACTAGGGAGAAGAAAACTCCATGTCATGATATTCCAGAAGGGTATAGTGTGATGAAATAAATGAATGTGTATGTGTGTGTGTGTGTGTGTGTGTGTGTGTGTGTGTGTGTGTGTGGGTGTGTGGGTGTGTGGGTGTGTGTGGGTGCTTTTTGACCTTTGAACAAAATGTTAACATAATTCTTAATGGGTGAACTATTTTGTTGATGGCTGAATGGTGTGGCTTGTAAAAGACCCAGTGCTTTGAGGAAACAAAACCTAACCATCTGTTTTATCAATTCCATTCTCTGTTTTATTCCTTCGTCGTGTTTGTGATTGTCATAGCCTGCAACCTGTCTTTCGGGCTCCATAACAAACATATAAAAAAATGAAAAAAATGTTGAAAAAAAAATAATGATAAAATTAACTATTACAAGATACTGTGATTTTTGCGGCAGTGCTATAAAAGATGTCATGTGGAGGCCACAGAGTGAATATTATGTTGTTGCTGTAAATAGATTTAAGGCTCATCCTTTGAGTGTACTGATGATTCCCAAAATACCCCTTGAGCGTATCTGACCGTGTTTACAGGTTGTAGCTCGTGCTTCAAGACAGTAAGAGAGATATCGGAGTCCAAACCAGGACAGCAAAGTGACAGGATAATTAGCAGTCAGGCCAGTAATTTCACATCTCACAAGAAATGTGAGCGAGAGTGTAAAATCTTGTGGGAGTTGTTTGGAGACTCAGGAAAAAAAAAAAAAAAAAAAATGCCTGTGTTTTCCAGCCCACGGGCAGGATTCAAGACACTTGCGCAGGAAAGTGGAGCAGAATGAATCTGACGTTGACACAGTCCCTCAGATCTTCTCCCGAGAACGTCCAGAAGGTGACACTAAGATGTGCAGACTTGCTATTAGCACAAATTCAGTGAGACTTTCATCTGGTGTTGTTGCAGCAGGAGATGAAGATCTGAATATTATTCTGTCAGTGTTTTTAAACTCACGAATGTTGTCTCCAGTTATTTCAGTTCCTCTAATACAAAGCAAGTTCCGGCGATGTTTTAACATGTTGAGTGTCTCTGCTGCACTCACATTGTCAGCGTGTTTTGGAGAGACTTTCCATTTCCAGTTGTTGGAAAACCATATATTCGTTAATGGAGCAAATGAATGTGGAAGTGCCATTGAAGCGAAATATATTCAAAACCCCCTACACATATATATTGGAGCAAATATGTAAATCAATTGATTCCCATTCGTGTGTGTGCGCACATACGTACAATCACATTTGTAATTTAATGTGTACACTCAAAATGAACAGTAGAACTGAACAACAGCAAAAGCCTGTGGCTCAGCAGGTAGAGTGGGCAAGACACTGAACCCCAAGTTGCTCCGAGTGGCCTGGTTCGCACAATGCATCGCGAGTCCACTGCCATTCAGTGTAAAATTCTTTGAAAGTGCAAGGTTTGAAAGCACTATATAAGAAGAACCATTTACCGATTATATATGCAAACATAAAAAAAACGTATATTCATGTCATCAGTATTATGAGAAATAGTATTATCATCCAAGTTTTTTGAAATTCTCCATTGACATTTTCATTTAAAAAAAGATCTTGTTAATAATTTTTTGTGGTTTCTTATATTTGTTGATGCATTTTATAGGGTACAGAAATGTTTCTGGCTGTAAAAACTGTGTGTCAATTTGTTAAATAATGTTTTTGAAATCTATCATTCTAATTCATAGCTCAGCTGAAATGCATGTTTGCTGCAAAATTATTGCAATACAAAATTAAACGGATGGCTATACAGAGAAAGTCAGCGCTCATTTACCGTCAGACTGGAGGGGAAAAAAAACATATTTACTTTGTATTATGGAGTGACGGTCCTATCTGATTGCAAACATCTGAGTGCCTAAAAGCTGTTTTATAGAAGGATGCACTGTCAGTATAGTAAATAAAGTTTTTTTTTGCTCAAATGGAATCCGAGCTGTCAGTGCAAACAACAACTGCAAAATTTTCAGCAGGATGGAAGACACGGCTGACACACAGAGAGAATTTTTCAATAATAAGTTGAATATCCAAATTCTCGTTGCTCCGACAATTCATATTTCTATTATAGTCTTGACTGAGTGAGGGAGACTGGTGCTAGAAGCCGAAGAGTCATCATGCTTCCAATGTAATAGCGTAGGGTTTGGGCCAGGATATAGCAGGTCAGTGGGGGATGAGGGTGGAGCAGCGCAGGGATCCGGGAAAATGATGTGAAGCATCGGATACCGGAGGCATAGCAGAGGAAAGCAGAGTGAACTGCAGGCAGCAGGAAGAGGGGTTCATGTCGAGTTGAGCTGCTACACAATAAAGAGGCCAAAGAAAGGACCGTCAGACTTTCCAGATAGCGTGATCTGGCAAGGTGTGTGTGGCAAAAGCTGAGTGTTTGACTACTGGGGGGGTGCAGCTGGCGGCCTCTGCTTACCCTCTGGTGCAAGTGCATGCATACATGCACAACTACATACACACACACACAAAACGCTCTCTCACAGATGATAGTGACAGATATACTGCACGTTTTTCATAGAATGATGCTTGTGTACAGAGAAATCTGCATAGACCAGCTGGGTTGTCTTAATAGCGCCCTGTGGCAGAAAAGATGATATGTTAACATTTGTTTCATGGCATATAACAGTTATATATGATGTTGTACATAGAGATGTATTTGCTAAGTGAACATTCACTTCATAGTAAGAAACAATTCTTATTCATTCATATTGCAATTTTCCTCAAAGCAGCCACCAAGTTTTCCTCTATCAGCATCATAACTTGTTTTGATTAAGATTCTGAGAATCTTGATGGTAGGTTGGCAAGATGGAGTGCCACCCCCCAACCCTGAGTGCAGGATAATGGTTTAAGATATAAATGAATTAATCTTGATGATTACGATTCGGTTACCGATAATAATGTCATTTCCAAACTTCTGTATAAGGTTTAATTCATCCTTATATTTGATAATTTTAGTATTGGATTTATACCACAGTGTAAGGAGTCTCAACCTTTTTATAAAGTCTTAAATGTGATATTTTCATAAGTTTGTATAGATATAATTTTTATCTAATAATGCATTATCAGAGTTATGGGTTTCTTTGTTAACAGCTCCACATTCCTGCATGCAGTTTCTTTTCCCACAAATCAATCTAAGCAGGGATGAAAAAAATACTTTTTAATACCCAGCTCCAGCAGTCCATTATATTAATAAGCTGCGTCTTTAAAATCACACAGTTCCAAAAAACTCTTTTTATTTCAAATCAGTAAAGCCTTGTGTTTTCAAGTTCAGAAAGGTCTCACTTAGTCGGTACCAGACAGCCATTGATTATAAACTTCATCAGTTCTTTGTAATTTAGTTATCGAACTGCTTACTGTTCAGCCCTGACGGAGCAAAACTACTACTCTGGATGAACTTTTCCTCCAGATGCAGCAGGCTGCTACTTTCATGCCAGACTATTTCAAAAAGCGAGCGTGACTAACTTAGTGAGCCGGCTGTATTTGCAAAAATGTTTCCCTTAAGAATTATTGTAGATCACAACAAAATCATCCTCAAGTTCACACATATTAACAACTGTGAAATATATGTTTTGCTTAACATTAACCTCGGCATATATTTACAAATCCTCTACAGAGGAGCTGATTTATGAACAATTTGGCACACTTCAGGCAAATTAAAAAGATATAAATAGTTTGACGAGGCCAAAATATATGCATGTTCAAGCCCACATTGGTGCTTAGCTCAAATTGATCATGATTTTTAGTTGTTTTGTTTTTTTTAAGGAAAAGAATACAAGAATTGGGACTGCTGCTGATAGAGTTGATGGCCCTCAAATTGGAAGGTTGGAAGTTCCATTCCTGGCCCCTCCTGTCTCTCTGCGGAAGTGTCCTTGGGCAAGACATTAATTTGCTTCCGATGGCCTTGTTGGGGTCATGCATGGCAGCTCTTTCACCATCTGTGTGTGTGAGTGTGTGTGTGAATGGGTAAATGCTATTTTTTGGAAAGCACTTTGAAACCGCAATGTGTGAAAGCGCTACATGCGATCATTTCGTTTGTTTTTCTTTTCTTTTTTAATAAAAAAAACATTTGTCTATATATTCCCCATGTCCTCATTAGCAATGGTAAAAATAACTGGCTGATATTATTCTATGCTATATATTTTAGATGTGTCAGTTTTTGAGAATAACCACTTATCTGGAGAAAAAAAGTGAAGTATCTGCTGTAATTTTATACATATATATAGATATTATATATATATTTATATTATATATATCATAGCAGCATAAAAATAGATCAGGGGTGTCAAACTAATTTTCACCGAGGGCCACATCAGCATAATGGTTGCCCTCAAAGGCCACGAGTAACGGAAACAGTATAAATGTAACTAAATGTAGCCAAATGTAACATAAAATAAATGTAACTACTCCTTAATATGAAATAACTTTGAATTTATTACTCATTCAAATTCAAAATGTTACACATGCATTTGCATAGATATAAGAAAAAAATAATATGTTCACTCGTTGCTGTCAAAACATCAATCCTTTTGACTGATTTCTTCAGCCACAGTAAAGCTAGCTTTCATTGCTGCAGTGTCTTTGAAATTGGTTTCACGAACACATTCTGCTGCCATCATAGTTTGGCTTTTAATTCCTGGGTAACTTGTTGTTTTTCTGGAAGGCAACATTGGCATACTTAGCTCTGTGTTTGGTGTCAAAATGATTGTACTCAGTTTTTCTCCTTGAAGCACAAACATGCATTTGCCTTCCCATCTTTCTTGAAACAGCCTTCCATGGGCATCAACTTTTCTCTTCCTGGACATTTAGGGATGGTTTGTATTTCTCAGTTCCAATTGTTGAAAATCGCATTGATGTGGATACATTGCAATCTGATGGCGGAATATTGTCACTTTGCGGGGAGCATGATAGGCATGAATTGGAGGAAATGTAATTTATGTTTAACGCACGCGTTTTGACTAATTTATTTTAAGACAATCAGACCTTTTAAGAGGTTCTCGTGGGCTACATAAAATGACGCGGCGGGCCGCATTTGGCTAGCGGGCTTTGAGTTTGAAACATGTGGAATAGATGGTAGCAGCAAAAACGAAAAAAGGGGCATTGTGATTAGGTGCAGAATTAGTGCTAGTTCCAGTGCATAGGAGAGGATGGTGTGTTATTTTCTTTAGGGTTTGGAGTTCAGAGTAGTTGTCAGCAGGAGAGAAAAAAAAAACACTCCTTGGATTTGTCAGTAATTCTATAGGCCAACCTCTATGTTAGTTTTACACCTCAAAATTTTTACCAGTAAAACTAATTCTAAAAGCAGCAAATGTTCCAGAAAGGGCCGTAAATGCAAATTCTGAAGCTGGTAAGCACACCCACTCACCATCCCGACTTCAAATCTGTCACTTATTGAGGCTATGTGGACTTCATTCATGTGGGTCTTCCTTGATGTGTGTACCATGATGTTGCAAAACACAAACAGAAAATACAAAACAATATCCGTACGTCGACATATAAAACTGCTTTTAAATCGATTGTTGACACGTTGCTATCCGAATCCACAGTCTTGTCTGCGGATGAGCCTAAGGCACATAGCTTGGTCGTAGGAAGTTGGGGAGCAGTGCTGTGGTTCACCTCAGACAAGCTTTATTATTGTTTTTTTCCCCTCACGTGACCTCCCGTCTATGCTAAATGAAAGCCAACTTGCTCCCAGTCATGAGGTTGACGAAGGGAAAACAGTTGTTGCCGTCTCCGGGCGGTGCAGAATCCGCGGCGAGGTCAAGCTGAACCAACGCTCCCTCTCAGGATGCCAGAGGCCAAAGTCCATTCTGCGTGGGCGTTTCATAATCAAGGCATCTATTATTATGTATAAGTACCAGCAAGTTTTTGCATCATTCATGCACTTTGCCCACTGGGGCTCATTTGGCACGGGGAGGCGGCTGCTGACACAAGAATCTTTAAAGGTAGAATTGGCAGGTTCACAGCCTCCGATTTACATCTCTGGGTCACCGAGTGAAAAATAGCCTGCTGTTTGTTGGTTGATTATGCTTGTGGAAATTGAGTTTAAACAACGGTCAGTATCTTTTTTTCTTTGCACGACAAACGTCTGGCAGCATCCTCTTCTTTATTTTGCTCTTTATAACTTCAGAAAGGGTGAAAAGTTTAGAAAAATGTTTAAATACATGCACGAGGTCATAGGCTTTGTATTATGCTTTATATTCAAGGTAGACTAAGTGAAAATAATCATTTATTAAGATGAACTAGAGGCTCATTTGGGATACATTGACTAAAATGTATATACAATTTAGAGGCATATAATAATCTACCATGTTCTGGAGAAGAGAGACTTGACATCAACCTACAGTGCGTGACATCACAAATGATTCCTTCATGAAACGAAGCAGCAGAGTAATGCTCTCAGTTTTAGGTCAGAATGGCCAGAAGACCATAACTATCCGGACCCTGAAGGGACATCACCTGACTATCAATTGTCTTGTCTCAGAGGGGTAAAATGAGTAGATGGATGTCAAATGTAGATGAAGGTCAAAACAATCAAATTCTGGGGCTACCAGGGGGCTAGCGGGGGGAGGCCACCAGGGGGCTAGCTAGCAGGGGGAGGCTACCGGAGAGAGGCATATTTTTTTTCCTCCCACCGCTATAAGGTATGGTCTGGAAGGGGGGCGGGGCAAATATACTTAAATATATCATTTCGAGCATTATTTGCAAGCGGGAGTACCAGGGGCACTCTTCTCGCCCACTCGCCCGCCTGCCACCACCGCCGCCACCGCCACCGCCACCGACCACCCACCCACCCTTAAGAAACCCAAGTTCAACCCATAAGAGGAGATGGATTTTGTTGTCTTGTCCACTCAACCACTCATTTTAACAGAATGTGTCAACAAAGTTACATAGCAATTGGGTCAAGAAATCAAAGTTGAACATAATTGCACAGAACCCAAAAGCATGTATTATCTTTGTTTTCTCTCTATGGCTCAAAATTATGACCTGAACCGTGCAATTTATGGATTTTGTTTTCCCCGTTGCTCAACTTAGGCTATTTTTAAATGTCTGGCTCAGTCTCACCAGTTTTGGTTTTGAGACATATGTAGTGGTTGTTTTCAGAGAAAACACTTAAGTGCAACTCAGTGTGCACTTCCTGCCCGTTACCGCATTACAAATAAGCTCCGGGGATTTCTGTTGAGCAAAATAAAGCAGCTGCAGGAGCCATGCGTTTCCCTCTAGAGTTAGTGGCCAGAACAACAGCCGTTCATTGTCAAGTTCTTCTCCTCAAGCTGAAGTGACGCAAGGACAAGTGAGGTTTCAAGTGATGCATGAATTAACACTTATTAGCATGGTTTATAACCTTATTCATTCATTCATCTATTATCTATAGCACTTATACTGGAGCCTATCCCACCTGTCATTGGTTTAGTGGCGGGGTTAACCTTGACCCACATATAGATCCAATCATACAACATTTCACTCTCTTATTCATGTGTCATGGAGAGACATACAAACATTCATTCTCTCATTTACACATGTGGGCAATTTAGTTTCTCCAATGATTCACTGCATGTTGTTGGACTGTGGGAGGAAACCCACGCATACACGTGGAAAAACTCCACACAGAAACGCCCTGCTGCTGAAATTGTGCCAAAGACTTTTTTGCTATAAGGCGAAAATGCTAACCATTGCACATAAACGTATTTAATAGGAGCGCGTTTATTGATTTACCTACCTTCCTACTTATTTGACAGTTTTGGAGCCACATTGACAAAGTGAACTATGTCTATTGCTCTGACATCGAGGCCAAATACAGAGCAGAGGTTTTTCAATGAGACACTTGTCGCAGTAGACACGGAAACAATGGAATATAGGTGAATAACAATGTATGTCAGAGCAAGGCAGTGTCCCAGAAGATTTAAGTTTTATCACTGAGGACTGGTCGAGGGTTGCTGCATTCCCTGGAGAAAGCAGGTACCTGCATGCGGAGCACTACTGTGTGTGTATGTACTGCATGCCTAGAGAGCATCGAAAGCTGGAAACAAGCTCTGAAAATAGATGCACACAGGAAAATATTCTCAGCTCCACTGCCTCGTGGATGAGGCCAGGCACTGGAAGAGGTGACGGGGGTGTAATTCAGCTATAATACATCAACCTGTCAGTGTATGATTAATGATTCACAAGGCTCTCTGATGCATTTAGTGGACATTTTTATTATTACACCAAATTTATTTTACGCCTTAATTTAAGATACATTCCATAAGATGCAACTAATGAAAGAAGTCGAATAAAATCAAATCCCAGGGCAATTCAAACCATCAGTTGATCTAAATAATTTTCTGTTCTGATCTTCAGGGTTTTATTAGTTTGAAATGGGATCAGATATTCCACTCTGAGCTCATGAAAAAGCAACAAGCAAAAAATGGCGAGAATGCAGCGACAGGAAAGAAATGAAAGAGGGTGGAAATGTGCTCGTTGATAAAAGTCTGTAAAAATGCTGTTTGAAAAGAAAAAAAAACAATCAGAGGATGTCACTTCCCATTTAATGTAATCTGCCATATAAAGGCTTTTGAAATAAGGGACCTTTATTGCTGAGAAATTAAAAATAACAGCTCATGCTTGCTCAAACAACGACAAATCTCAAGCACAATATAAAAGGCAGTCTTGAAAAAAACACTTTGTTCTATCTGTGTGAGTACTAATGGTGTTGTCCAGGTGTACGACCTGTACAACGAGCCCTGCTACCCTCCTCGATCCGCCACCTAATCGTGGTGGAGGTGTTTGCGTGTCCCAGTGATCCTTAGGAGCTATGGGTGACGGGGTCTGGCTGTTGTGTGTGCCTATGCACCCAACAGCAGTTCAGACTACCCACCCTTTTTGGGGTCCCGAGAGGGGCTACTTGAGAGCACTCATGATGAGGAGTACCTCGTCTTACTGGGGGACTTCAATGCTCACGTGGGCAGGGGCAGCGAGAACTCGAAAGGCATGATTGTGTCCAGTGGAGATTGTGGGGCTGCTGACCTCGACCCGAGGATCGGTGGATGTTGTGGATCAATGGAAGGATTACTTCCAAGGTCTCTTCAATCCTGACGGCATGCCTTCCAATGAGGAAGCAGAGTCAGTGGACTCTGGGTTGGACTCTCCTATTTCCTATATTGAAGTTGCTGTGGTAGTCAGAAAGCTCCTTGGCAGTGTGGCCCTGCCCTTGGTTGAGATCCGCCCTGGGTTCCTTAAGGATCTAGATATTTTGGGGCTGTTGTGGCTGACACACCCCTGCAGCAGCGTGTGGAAGGCAGGGGACAGTGCCGCTGGATTGGCAGACTGGGTGATCCCCTTCTGTCAAAAGTTGGATCAGAGGCTGTGCTCCAACAACAGGGCATCACGCTCCTCAGTCTCCCCGGAAAAGGCTACACACGGATGCTGGAGAGGAGGGTCCGAGTGGTCGTTGAACCTCGGATTCAGGAGGAGCAATGTGGTTTTCTTCCTGACCGTGGACCAGTGGAGCAGCTCTGCACGCTCGGCAGGGTCCTTGAGAGCATATGGGAGTTTGCCATATGTCTACATGTCTACATGTGTTTTGTGGGCCTGAAGAAGGCATTCGGCCCTGTCCCTTAGGGAATCATGTCGAGGGTGCTCCTGGAGTATGGGGTACCAGGTCATTTAGTGCGGGCTGTTTGGCCCTTATATGATTGGTGCCAGAGCATGGTCCGCATTGGCAATTGTAAGTTGGACCTGTTTCCGGTCAGGATTGGACCCCGCTAGGGCTGTTTACTGTCAATGATTATGTTCACAACTTTTATGGGCAGAGTTTCTCGGCAAAGTCAGGGCCTCGAGGGGATCCGGTTTGGTGACCTCAGGTTTGGGTCTCTACTTTTTGCAGATAATGTGGATCTCTTTGCTTCATCGGACCATGATCTCCAGCTCTCGCTGGAGCGGTTCGCAGCAGAATGTGAAGTTGTCGGGATGAGGATCAGCACTTCCAAATCATAGACTATGGTTCTCAGCCAAAAACTGGTGGAGTGCCCACTCCGGGATGGGGAGGGGGTCCCCAAATGGAGAATTTCAGGTATCTCGGGCACTTGTTCATGAGTTTTTCTTGGGACACGAGAGGAGATCAACAGGTGGATCGGTGCAGGGTCAGCAGTTATGCGGACTCTGCACCGGTCTGTCCTGATGAAGAAGGAGCTGAGCCAAAAGGCGAAGCTCTTCATTTACACATTGATCTATATTCCCACCCTCACCTATGATCACGAGCTGTAGGTCCCGACTGAAAGAACAAGGTCACAGATCCATGTGGCTGAAATTAGCTTTCTCTGCAGGGTGTCTGGGGTCTCCCTTAGAGATAGGGTGAGGAGCTCGGCCATCCGGGAGGGGCTCAGAGTAGAGTCGCTGCTCCTCCACGTGGAGGGGAGTCAGATGAGGCGGCTTGGGCATGTGGTCACGATGCCTCCTGGGCACCTGGTGAGGTGTTCTGGGAACTGGGGGACTATGTCTTTAGGCTAGCCTGGGAACGCCTCAAGATCCCCCCGGGAGAGCTGGACCAAGTGGCTGGGGAGAGGGAAGTCTGGGCCTGTATGCTTTGGCTGCTTGCCCTGTGACCCAATCCTTGGATAAGCGGTACGCAATAGATGGATGGATGGGTGGAGGTCTACAATGCTCTTACAAGAGCAGCCTTAATGTCATGTTCGTCATCGTCTCTGGAGATGGATAATATATCTAATATAATATGACGGACACTTGATGATCAGCCTCTTGTAGACGTGGGCTTTTATGATTGACAGTTTCTCTGTTCCACAACTCCCAAAATTAGATGGGTGTTTTTTGATATAGACACTCAATGTGTTTTTTGCAGAGCCATGGGAGGAGCACCTAATTTAACACAGGAGGAAGCAAAACAAAAACAATAAGTGTTGGTTTGGTTTGCACAGCCTTGGAAGAAGTCTCTGGGAATCTTTTAGCTCCTTGAAGAGTTCTGCAAGATCTCATCGAAACGCATCATTGGCTGGTGCCCAGCTTATTGTGGCGAGGTCTAATTGGTGCCTGTGTTGATTTCTCCATGTTAATTAGCGACATTGGGAAAAATCTGTGGTAAACAAAGTCTGCTTGAAAACCTTCTTGATTACAGGCTCCGGCCCAGTAAGTCATTTGTTCCTTCAGCATAAAAATGCAGGTTCCGAAACGAAACCTGGATCACGCCAGCCGTTGAGAGTCAGCAGCCCCATTACAATGATGCCTCTTCATTAGCAGTTAATCACTCAATTATAGCCCGAGCAGGACTCGCTGGGCAGAGGCCTTGTCAGCTCCTTGGTGCTCGCACAGCTGCCATGCCAATCAGGCTCATGTCCCAGGAAAAAAAAAAGAAATCTGGGCAGGGCATGACAACCGTCTCTGCTGTGTTTGTTGGAGTTCTCCTCTGTCCTCTGCAGAAACCCAGACCTCAAGCGTGATCAGAAGCTTTGTATGGTGCCGCTGAAGCAGAACACCTACAAGCTACGGCAGCCTTGCCCAGTGAATCATTGTACTCATTATTTACTAGTATTTTCTACTCTTGCTCCTCCTGGCCGACCCTACATTATGCAGAACCATTAAGATGTTAATTGCTCCCATAGAAAAAAAAAATGTTTTTACTTCTGCATTTTTGTCTATTTGTGATTTAAGCCGGAAGGTTAAAAAAAATTGCAAATCCAATGGAACTTGCTAAAAGAGGTGAGTTTCTTACACAAAAAGTAATGTGACGATACTCTAATTTTGCTCATTAAATACTCGTTTTGGTTGTAATTATAGTACTTGGGGAGGCAAATGTTTTGTAAAGTGATTTTTTTTTAAGGGCGGTCGATCAAAGAAAAACAAATATTCTATCTGGAAATAATATATTCCACAACCGACCAAATGATGTCATAGCAATCACCTGATCCATCGGTTAGCAGCCCGCAGCTCCGGAGCTGCATGTGGCTCTTTGATCTGTGGCTTTTAATTAACGAGTATTTCATTCAATTGTATTTCATCATAGTTTGTTCATTTTTAAAATGTAAATTAAAATATGAAGATTATGGCGATCTTGTTACATCTACATAAAATGTGTTCAAATATTTTTGTTGCTCTTAAAACATCGCGCACGCCTTACAGATGACAGCTTACAATCCTGTGTGAAGATGAAGGTGACAGCATACAGCCCCGATATTCAGATGCTGTGTGCCGAGGTTCAGGAGCAGAAATCACATTTACCAAATATGATAAATATTTTAATTGCCTATTATTTTGCATATATTTATGTTTTTTTCATTTTTCTGTGAAATAGACCCTTTATTATTCAATTTTACAGCTGACGGCAAATGCCAGTTGAAGGATGAGCACACAGAGAGGGGGTGGCATTTTTGGTTTGCTGCTGGTGGATCATTTAAGTTCTGCCTTTTTTTTTCATAAATACAAGAAGGACACAAACAGACATTGAGTATTTTGCTTAGAGGTAACCTTCTATCCAACATATTTTTTTCAGTCTTCAAAATGTTTTGTTGCATGGAGAAAATTAATTTTGTTTTCTCTGCAGTTTTTCATTGATTAAAAAAAGATTGCCATGTCAATGGGTTGAATGCAATCCATGCAAAATGCTTCAAAACCAGAAGGTATAAAAACGGTATATAAGTGGAGACTACTTATATAACATTTATTAAAGACCTCCAACACAGCCTTTCTGTGTGGCTGCTTGTGGTACAAAAAAAAACTAAAAACTAAACCAAAAAGAATTACAGCAATCACTGTGAATAACTACAATTACTGCCTTGGTACATCATGTTCTGGGAAAGACAGAACCCTAAAATGGAATTTAGTTTGAGTTTATTGTACTACCTTTGTACACTGGGTTAGTGTTAGTGTTAGTTGGCCAGTTTTCACTTTTGATGTCATGTTGTCTTTGTTATACGGGGCAAGCGGGAGTGATTCAAAGAAAAAAATGCATTAAAAGAAAAAAAGTTTACTTCTCAAGGTGTTAAAAAAGCAAATGGCCAAAGAAAAGATTGGCTCATTATATCATTGACTTAAATTGTGCACAATTAACTACATATATGGTTTCAATTGATCAACATGTTCTGTGTCACTTTAAGATAAGATAACATAAGATAATACTTTATTGATCCCCATAGGGGAAATTCGGGTGTATAGCATATGATAGCATATTTATAGCATATGATTATATTGTATCAGTGCAAACAATGTCTTATTTCTTTTATCAAACAAAAATGTTATTTAGAAAAATGATTTGATGAGGCATGCTTTACCACCATGCAGGTTGATTTGACACCAAAGCAGTCGCAAAAGTTTCCTTTTTGCGCAGTGACTCCAATATCTTGTTTCCCACTTTCTCCTACCTACACTTCTTTGAGAAAAGCACTTTTAGAGGTTTTAGTAATTCAGAAACAGATGAACCATCCACCATCGCCCTGATAGTGGCAGCAATGCATAAATGTCCTCTGCTTGTGATTAGTGACGACATGCATGTGCTTATGCATGAGCCAGAGGAGCGAGGAAGGACTGGCGGGAGCTGCTGGGGGGGCGTGAATAATGTTCTGTATGTAACCAAGTCGCACTTTCAGGTTGCCAACGTCTTGGAAGGCAATTAGTGAGGCAAGATGTCAAATGTTCTCAAATATGACCACATGTCATTTTCAGTTGGGTTGTTGAATGCATGGTTTCATTTTAATTTGGGGGGTATTTTAATATCTAAAGAACAATGGAAATTAGTTTTAAAAGAAATTGCTGCTTTTGGTATTCTGCGAAATCTACATGGTCCCAAAATAACGTTAACTTCATTGTCATGTATTGGTCATTCTTTTCCTTTTGAAAATATTATAATGTGTCAACAAGAGGTGCTCGATATCTGGCTATAATGTAATATGATTTTAATTTTAAATATTTCATTTTTTTTTCCCTGGTTGGTGCCCATTGTACATGAAGAATAGGTACGGATTATTGTGATCTCTGCATGGAACAGCCCTGCATTTGCCCACCATCCGACTGAACTCGGAAGATAATTTGCTCCATTTTCATCTGTAGTCGAATATTTTCAAACGTATCTGCTTTTTATGTTCCTGAAAAAATCACAAGAGCGAAGTACCTGAATCTGATTGCATTTCAAGGCAACACTGATAAGTTGGGGAAACGCCAACAATATCTCCCTTTTATAAAGACACTGCTAAATTACTGCTGTGACAGCAGTTAAAGTACTTTTAATCAATTTAGAGCCACTTCAATGGCAGCAGCCATTTACCTTCAATGGTTTGTTACTAAGAATCATGGATGAACCATCTTTTTATCGCTACTGAAGAAGATGAAGCAAGTCAGGAAAGAATGTTAACACCCTTTTTGTGTGGTCTTTCAGTGGCCAGCTCATATTTACCACCCTCTTCAATAGCTGCCGTGCTTCCCACTGATTCTTTACACTTTCCTCTCATCTGAAAGCTGCTGCCAATTGGCCGAATCAATTTGGGTGATGCAGAAACAAATCCAAGAGAGCCTGTCAAAATGGGTTCTTAAGAGATTTTTTAATCTCAAGTAACCAGCTGCGGCTCGGAGTCTCCATTGCCACGATGACTCCTCCGTAGTTGTAGCTTGACAATGACCCAATAGCTTCACTCTGTATACAGTTGGCCTGTATACAGTTGGAATTCTAAAGACCGCTACTTCCTACTTACTGATTGGAAAAGTCCAATTCGCTCTGAGTTCTTTCCCTTGCTTGTCATTTCACATCAAAACCCATTGAGGTCAAACTGAAATTCCACGCCTGAGCATAAATGATGCAGCACCCATCCCTCGCCTGCGCCTGCCGGGGCAGGACCTGCGTGTTTTCTGTATCCACTGCAATTAAATGAGACTTTTTTTTGTTCTGTTTTTTGCCTCTCGCTTCCTTTTGATAGCGTAAGCGGTGGTTGTCATGGGAGATATATACAGTCAAGTCACATACAAGTATTTAGAGTAACCTCAAGTGGGTGTGCCCTGACATTGAAGTGTTGTTTGCACGCTACAGGCTGTGAGGCAGGCTTGTTCCGGCACCACACTTTCCCCCCTAGTCATTCTTCATAATGTGTCTTCACTCACCTCGCAGTCATGTAGGTTCACAAATAAAAGCCAGAGACAGCAGAATACAATAGAATAGAAGAGATACTCTTAATGATCCCAGGCTGGGGAATTCTTGCGTAACAGCATCAGGGTGACAGGGCAGAAAAAAACAGCACAACTATCACATTATAAACATTGGAGATAAATAGAAAGTAAGAAAGAAACACTAATTCAGACTTGTGTTTGGTGTTATAGAGTCCAATTGTGCGTGGCGGAAAGATTTCCTGTTTAATGTCCAACAGGAGTGTTATCCTGGCTGGAGTGGCAGTGAAAGCCTTCGCTAAAAGGTCTGTGAAGACAGGCGGGGCTAAAACTGTTTAACCCAGGTGTGACTCCCTTTACCATTACCCAGCAGACCAAGCAGTTGTGTTATAAAGGAGCTCTAGCACCTTTAACTCCTCCATCCAGCACTTTTTGGGAGACCAGGTGTTTTCATCCACTCCCAATAACACAGGCTTACCAGCTTTGAAAAAAAAAAAAAATTCCCTCAGAGGCTGTCCTTGGCTGAATAAAAAAAATTATGTTAAGCTGGGAAATATCATTAAAGCTGAACCAGTTCCACTGTGACCTGGGTCAGTCAAAACCTAGTCTGACACAATTCCGTTCCGCCATCTGTAGCAGTCTGTCAGAATACATGCATGTATTTCTATCTAGGCTCAAAGAAGGCTTTAACGCAGTTCTAATTGTCTTTCTATCTCGCTTGCTTGAAAAGATTTAAGATTTCTATCAACGCGACTTTGGGTTTTAGCATTTGCTGTCTTCTCAGTGCTCCCGATTTTGAAAAGAAAAATGTGAATCGTGGCTTCTCCTGCCACATCCTAAAAAAACATCCATCACAATCAAAGACCAAAATAAAATTATTTACAAAACACATTTTGTAACCAACTGCCCCTGTCTGCCAGAAGCCGTGTCCTGTATCTAAATGCATATGAAATATTGAGGCTGAATTCTTGCAGAATGATTTAACTGGCTCTTATTAAGCAAATGTCTAAATAGCAAAACCTTTGTCAGCAATACTTGTCCTTCGTCAGTGTATCTCATGCCCACCTGACAGAGTGCCGCCATCAGCGGTGATAAATAGGCACTCCATCCTAATAGCTGCCATTAATGCACAGGCCACTCTATCCAGTGTCGGCAGGACAGCTGAGCCCACCGCCCTGCCCCAGGCCTCCATGCTTTGTCACAGGAAATCTCAGTTCCTGTGACTCCGGCGATGCTTCTTGCACTTTTTTTGGTTTTACAACCAACTGTTGTTGTTGTTCTTGTTGTTGTTGTTGTTGTTGTTGTTGTTGTTGTTGTTGTTGTTGTTGTTGTTGCTGTTGTTGTTGCTGTTGTTGCTGTTGTGTGATCAATGTGATCATGCGACACATGATTAGACTTGAAACGGTATGGAGTGAAATGCTTCAGACAAAAGGTCGGACTGGAAAGTGTATGAAACCTGGCAGTAAAACACCCGCCAATCGCTGTTTTTTAAACATGGTAGAAGTAATGAGGGGGGAAAGGATTCATATTTATTTTGCCGACAGCATTTGATTATCAGTATGTTTCCTTCCCTCTCCTCACCTGTTTTAAACCAGGGAGCATTAGCATTATGTTTGTCTGCATTTCATATGTATTTATTATTTATTTATTTATTTATAATTGTATTGGTTTTATTTATTACTTTATTTATATTTTTGACCAGTTTGAAATAAAATCTGAAAGATTTGCAACCTTCATTTATTTTTTTAGAAATTGTCTGCAAGAAATTGATTGATATCAGGGAACAGATCCCAGTGATTCTCATCTCAGTACTCTTTCTCGGAGCAGAGCCATTTGCCCTCCCTGGTCCCCAATTATAAATTCCTTATCATCCTCACTTGAGATAGCAATTATTCTGTCAATGGGGCTAACAACGAGTGCCTGTCTTTGCCCAACCCCTCAACAGGGTCTGAATCATTACAGCCAATAATTTGCGGGACTTTTATTTTACTTTAATTCATAAAATATTAGCATATCAAAATATCAGCATCAGAATGTGTTGGTTTAATCCCATTCATTATTAATCATGGCTTTTAAGTGCTCACTAGTATGAGTTCATACAGGTATTTATTGAGATGCTAAAGACTGGTTATTAAAACAAAATGGGTAAAGGAATGTGAGTATAATAGTCAGTTGATATTGCAGACCTATTAACTAATGGAAGTCATACAAACTTTCTGTTAACATAAGTGTTTGAAGGCTGAGTGAGAACATTATCAGAGAACCTTAATGTTGCTTTTTGTGGTCTGTAAGTTCATGAAAATCAAACCCTAAATGTAAAATAAATTAAAAAAATTAGAAGACATTGTTTAAAAAAAAACACAGCTAAACAGCAGTGGGGGCGGGGGGGAGGGTGCCTCATGAATATAACCAAAGCCCCCAAATGGTCTTCAATAATCCATACAGCTGTGAAGTTGTAAGAGACACTCAGACAAAAGAGGGAACAAAACGCGGGGGAACAAGATTATGGGGCTATGACTCTCCGGCCTCACTCTTTGAGACTGACTTGCTGTAGCAGATAAATTCGTTGGAGAGGAAATTTCCATTACACCATTCTCAAAAAGAGAGAGCAAGGAGCAGAGGAAACTGGTGGTGAGAAAAGGGAAGGGGGGTGGGCGGCATCTCAGCAGAAGTTCACTTGGTCCCTCACAAGCACTTCAAGGGACAAGCTCCCGTTTTTAAATCCACTGAGTCATATGAAGCAAATAAAATAGACAGTGGCCTTAAGGATGCCGGTGTTTGATGTGGACAGATTACAACATGCCGGAAAAGCAGAAGCCTCTTTTGACAAGAAGTTCCCATTAAATGACGACTGAAACTGTGATATTCACTATTCTCATGCAGCTCCATGGAGCCATGGGACCTTCCTGTCTTGCTTATGTTCATTTTTAATGGGTGATGTTTCCTATCCTTCAGTAGGAATAAGAAATGAGAAATAAATAAAATACACACACACTCATTCAACACAGCAGGAGAGATATTAAAAGTGGGATTCTGGCTGAATGGGATGGGAGCGGAGACACATTTTAAAAATAGCTCATTTGACTGGGGCCAAATGATATGTTGGACTGCGGGTTGGGGGTGCAGGCTCACTCAGAAGTTGGGCAAGACACTGAACCCCCGGTTGCTCAGGATGCCCTGGTCAGCGCCGTGCACGGCAGCGCTGTCGCCATCTATATGTGAAGGGGTGAATGCTATCTAGTATCAGCAAGGTGTGAAAACGCTCCATACGTGGAGACCATTTACCATTTTATCACAAGATTCTAACCCTTAGTCATCCAGGTCAACTTCGCCTTGAAATGTGAGGAATTTTGTATTATTTGTAATTTGTAATGTCATAATCGTCCAAAAGATTAAATGCATTCTTTGATTATACAGAGGTTGATTAAAATAAGCATAATTTTTCTGCTTTTCCATGACAACTGTGTCTCTGCCTTGTTTGAACAGAACGGTGAAGCATCGCTCTTTGAAGTGAACATCCGTTACGTTGGCGGATTGCTGTCGGCGTTCTACCTGACAGGAGACGAGGTAAGAATAATCCCTCTATTCCAGTGAGATCCACCACTTCCTTTATTTCTAACCGGTTTGCAGTGTGATCGACTGAATGCACTCGCTCCGCCTGCATCAGTGCATTTGTTTTTTATTGAGTCTTTGCACTGTCCTCATAGAACAGTCTCGTTTGCAATTTTGATCATTCATCATTAACAGCCTGTACATTCCAAAGTCCACATGTTGGAACTGAGCCATATATCGACCCATTGAGACCCAAACTTCAATATGTCCTTGTTAATTATGACAGCATTTTCGATTTCAAGAAGACATCTCTCAAATACATGGAGTACATAACAATTTTAGCCTTCTCAGAGTCCTCAACTATTTCTAGATTTAGAAAATATCATCATGCATCAAATTCGGCTTTATTTATTTATTCATTTATTTATTTGGGGGGGGCAGTTTTTAAAGAATGAGAAATTAACAAGAATAGTTACAATAGATTTTCAAACACATCACCTTATGTACCAGCAGTATCTAAAACTGATGCTGCTCTTAGTTTAAAATCCAAATTTGTTAAATTGTGATCGATCTGTTGAGCTCTGATTAAAGCATTATCATGGAAAAATCCCCAAATAACAAACAAAAAAACCCCAAAAAAACAAATCCTTTAGGAATAAAGAGGTCGGGTTTTCTTAAATTAAATTACATCAAATTAAATTAAATTAGGATAACATATTTGAATTACAGTGCTTCATATGTGTCTGTGACCGAAAAGTGTCAGAAAAGGTATGTCTTGTAAAGTCTTTGGGTGTTTAAAATGTTGTCTTTGTTAATCATTTGGCTGTTGCACATATCCACGGCTTTGTAAATGTGACCCTTTACAGCTTTTCACTTGTACTTTTAATTGTTCCCTCCAGAAATACTGAGTTATGAGCTTTCAATATCTGTTGTGAGCGCGTTGCCATGTCGATGTGATAATGTGGAATGTTTTTGAAAAGAAAAGTTTTCTTCCCATCTTTTGTGCTACTTTTCCATCCTGATCATTTCAGTAAGAGATGGAGAATTTTGGCCTTATCTGCCAGAGATGTCCATTTTCCCCCGAAATAGCTTGGATTTCTCACAACAGTAGTTATTCAAAATACTCCACAGACCACTTTCAAATTTATTTCTGAAAGTATGAAGACATTTCTGCTCCAGACAACTGTTTTGCAAAGGAGATATACAAATGTCTTCGATTCAGACCCATGTTTAGATGTTTAAGTAGACATACCAAAAGGCATGTGATAAAAACGTATAGGTTTTTTTTTCCTGTGAGAAAATCATGACTGAATATGATTATCTCAGTTATCGACTTTTTTCAGCCAGTTCTTTTCCTGCCCCCGAAGCCCCCAGTGCACAAACACTGATAATGGACTTCGAACTGTGTCACACAGTTCAACCCGTGCAATTTTTGCATATCCATGGGATCCGTCGTGACTTTAAGTTGAGGTAGAGACATACCTAGTTTTAATTTTGTTCAGTTTAGTCAAATAGTATGTGTAGCGTGATGGTATTTATTATTATTATTATTATTATTATTATTATTATTATTATTATTATTATTATTATTATTATTATTATTATTATTATTATATTTATTTATTTTCATGTTATTGTTATTATTACAAGCCACAGTGATACTAATTAGAGAGTGCAGGTGCTTTCGGACATGAGACTTTCCATTTAGGAACCATGTTCCCTAAAGAAACTGCATATAACAGTGCAATGGTCCATTGGTTTTGTGATAATTGCAAAAAAATATATTTTCATGTTTCACTATCGCTATTAGAATTTTTTTTCAAACTGCATCATATTTGATAGTTATTTCAGTCCTGCTGTTCCCATGAGATGTTAGTTTGGGTCTCAGGAGGTTGGCATTCGTGATAACATTGCTGGTCCTGCAAAGGAGTGTAAGTGTAAAGGCCTGTAGTTGAAAGGGCTGCATCCAGGTGAGATGTTGTGAAAATTGGCCTTGCCAGAAAAAAAAATATGCTGGACGGCACAATGCCAGTGACACCCACACATCACAAACTGTCCAGTTCATTATCAGGGTGTTGTGAATTTGCTGGAGGTCAGTGTCTCATAATGAGTATCTGCCCGCAGCAGCCTCCTGGAGAGAACACACACCCCGCTGCACAGGCTGAATCTTTGCAGAAGTAATAGACGGAATTTCCGTTGACATATGAACTGAACTCTGTTTAATGGACATTGATTTACAAAACAAGCTAGCTGAAGAGAGAGCAGCATAAAAATCATCCACCACAGCTAGATGAGTGAAATGTGAACCAAACAGGATATAAAGTTAACTCCATTTTCCACTTTTGTATGACATTAATGCAATGCAGAAAATATCCATCTTTATTCACCGGGCTGTGTGATATGTCCATTTTTAGCATTGCTAATGACATTTATTAATGTGAGAATCACAAAGTGCACAAAGAGGATGTGGAGTCTTTTTTTCTGTGAAGTTTGCTCGTGTTATCGCGTCACCTGAAGACTTTTGAAAAGAGTTCCTGTGACTGCTGTCCTCTGTCTCTATTTATTCACACATTTGAGGCATCTTTTGTTTCGCTGTTTCGGACGATCTTGCTGTGACAGTCTGTCATCTTCGTCCAAAGATGAATCATACACTCCCTGTTTCCTGACAGACATATCAATACTCTTTACTCCAGCACAGTGATCCATCATATGAGTCATTTGTGTACTTTCTGTGAAGGATCCTGAGAGCACGATTTATTGCAGCAAGTTTCCCCCCGTGACTGCGGCCTCGTTCAAAGTACTTTTTCCTTGTGCTGTGTTGCGAAGATTCTCTCTTCGTCTATGTCTTATGTGTTTTTGGCCAAACGATAAAACCGAGAGATTAAAAATTTGCTGCTGCTAAACAGAATCAGGGAGGGTGCTATTTGATGTACTGTTATGGGATTGTGTGTGTTTGGGCGCTGAGAAGCTGTTGCCCCGGTGCAGTAAATGACCAGTGTGGCATTCAGTGAAAAACAGCATTGAAGTTCATCAGCAGCCACTATGTTCAGCAAATACATCTTTCTGCCTCCAGGACACCTTGACCTTTTCACAAAAGGCAAAGTTGTTTTGGGATTTTTATATGAATTACTGTTTTCGTTTTGAAAAGATGAGGATAAATTCACTAAACTAAAAAAGAAAAAAAAAATTAACAATATTAACTTCCTGCAACCCTGTGACCTTGTATGAGGAAAATTATTTTTAAATTCCCCACCTATTACATGACTATTAAAATATGTATCTGGTCTAGATTCTGACTCTGGAGTTTGCCAAATTCTGAAATTGTGTTTGTTCTTATTAACTTCTTTATTTGATAAACTAAGGTTTACTTATTTGAGGACATGGACATAAATGACTAATTTGGATATAGCATCACCTGCTATAGATTGCCCAACCTATTTCCAGAGCACAGCGGTAAAAACAACTTCCAAAAGTTGTGAATTTCAACACATAAACTTAAATTCTTAGTTTCCACTACCCTCTTTTAATGTTGAATAACTTCCTGAATTCATCTTTAATAAACAAGAGTAGTTATTTATTTTTAAGTAAAATAAAATAAATCATCCCCATTTAAAAAAATATCGATCCATCCATCCATCCATCTTCGTCCGCTTTATCCTTGGTTGGGTCACGGGGGCAGCAACCGGAGCAGGGAGGCCCAGACTACCGTCTCCCCAGCCACATGGTCCAGCTCTTCTGGGGGGACCCCAAGGCGTTCCCAGGCCAGCCTAGAGACATAGTCTCTCCAGCGTGTCCTGGATCTTCCCCGTGGTCTCTTCCAAGATGGACATGCCCGGAATACCTCCCCTGGGAGGCGTCCAAGAGGCATCCTGATCAGATGCCCGAGCCACCTCATCTGACTCCTCTCTATGCGGAGGAGCAGCGGCTGTACTCCGAGTTCCTCCCGGATGGCCGAACTTCTCACTCTATCTCTAAGGGAGAGTCTGGCAACCCTGCAGAGAAAACTCATTTCGGCCGCTTGTACCCGCGATCTCGTTCTTTCGGTCACTACCCAAAGTTCGTGACCATAGGTGAGGGTAGGAACGTAGATCAATTGGTAAATTGAGAGCTTCGTCTTACGGCTCAGCTACCTCTTCACCACGACAGACCAGTACAGAGTCCGCATCACTGCAGACGCTGCACCGATCCGCCTGTTGATCTCCCGCTCCATCCTTCCCTCACTCGTGAAAAAGACCCCGAGATACTTGAACTCCTCCACTTGGGGCAGGACCTCTTCCCCGACCCGGAGTGGGCACTCCACCCGTTTCCAATTGAGCACCATGGTCTCGGATTTGGAGGTGCTGATCCTCATCCTGGCCACTTCACATTCGACTGCGAACCGCTCCAGCGAGAGCTGGAGATCACGGCCTGATGGAGCCAACAGGACCAGATCGTCTGCAAAAAGCAGAGACCTAATCCTGTGGCCACCAAACCGGATCCCCCCAACGCCTTGGCTGCGCCTAGAAATTCTGTCCATAAAAATTATGAACAGCGGGACACGGTCGAATGCCTTTTCCAAGTCCACAAAACACATGTAGACTGGTTGGGCAAACTCCCATGCCCCCTCGATAACCCTGCTGGTCCACTGGTCCACTGTTCCACGACCAGGACGAAAACCGCACTGCTCCTCCTGGATCCGAGATTCGACGACCTGGCGGCCCCTCCTCTCCAGCACCGCTGAATAGACTTTGCCAGGGAGGCTGAGGAGTGTGATCCCCCTGTTATTGGAGCACATCCTCCGATCCCCCTTTTTAAAAAGACCACCCCGGTCTGCCAGTCCAGCGCCACTGTCCCCGACGTCCATGCAATGCTGCAGAGGCGTGTCAACCAAGACAGCCCAACAGCATCCAGAGCCTTGAGGAACCCAGGGCGGACCTCATCTGCGGGGCCCTGCTACTGAAGAGCTTTTTGACTACTTCAGCAACTTAAGCCCCAGAGATAGGAGGACCCCCCCAGGGTCTACCGGCTCTGCTTCCTCATTGGAAGGTGTTTCGACGGGATTGAGGAGGCCTGAGAAGTATTCCTGCCACCGATCTACGACGTCCCAGGTTGAGGTCAGCAGCGCCCCGCTCCCACTGTGTACAGTGTTGACGGAGCACTGCATTCCCCTCCCGAGACGCCGGATGGTGGACCAGAATCTCCTCGAGGCCCACCGGAAGTCGTTCTCCATGGCCTCTCCGAACTCCTCCCACGCCCAAGTTTTTGCTTGGGCGACCGCTGTGGCCGCATGCCGCTTGGCCTGCCGGTACCTGTCTGCTGCCTCTGGAGTTCCGCAGGCCAAAAGGGCCCGATAGGACTCCCTCTTCAGCTTGACAGCATCCCTCACCGCTGGGGTCCACCAGCGGGTTCGAGCGTTGCCGCCCCGACAGGCTTGACTGCCTTACGGCCGCAACTCTGAGCTGCTGCCTCAAACAATGGAAGCGCGGAACATGACCCATTCTGACTCAATGTCCCCCGCCTCCCTCGGGACGTGGTCGTAGCTCTTCCGGAGGTGGGTGTTGAAGCTTTCTCTGACAGGGGACTCTGCCAGACGTTCCCAGCAGACCCTCAGATTGCGCTTGGGACTACCAGGTCTGACCGGCATCCTCCCCCACCATCGGAGCCAACTCACCACGAGGTGGTGATCAGTTGACAGCTCCGCCCCTCTCTTCACCCAAGTGTCCAGGACATGCGGCCGTTAATCCGACGATACGACCACAAGGTCGATCAAAGAACTGTAGCCTAAGGTGCGTTGGTGCCAAGTGCACATATGACCCATCACTGTGGCACCTCTGCTTAACAGAATCACAATACATATCTACCACATCTACCTACAATTCATGGCAAAACCCTCCAACCCATTTATGTGTTTGAGTGTGTAATTCATTCTTGCCATAATACAAAGCATCAATCCCGCATTCCATTGTAATCAAAGTGATTAAATCCAACCTTTTGAAATAGGTCGATAAAATGGATAGAGGTTATCGACAACAGTGGAATTAAGCGTCTTGCAGCTGAGTTGCTCACCCTATTAGGTCAGCTCTAGGGAGGAATTTAGCCCCGAACGCCCTCAGTAGAGGTGAAGTAACACCTGACCATCAGTAACCCCCTGCTGTCTTGACATTTCGGAGTTCCAGGAAAAAAAAACTGACCAAAGTGTTCTGCCACCTCTCCACACTCTGCTGCTCCATCTTTCTCCACCGTGTTCCCAGCCTGAACCATATACTATAGACATTACTTTCTCTAATGCGTGTGAAGGATTGGGGTGTTGGGTCCGTATGGTGTGTGGGTTTGTGATATTGTTGTCAGGTAAATCAAGACAACAAGATCATATTTCACTTATCTGACCGTGGGGGAATGCTGCATTTTTACTTTAAGCTTTCTTAGACCATTTCTTAAGATGTGAAATTAATAGTTTTGCCTTGGGATAAATAAAAAAGTTTCTCCAAAAACAATTGGCTGCAATTCGGTATCGCTGATAATTAAATATCAAATAATGGAATAAAGGTTATTGCCAACTGCACCTCACACAAAGTCTAAAATTTGCATCATAAGGTGAAATTCTGTTCGTCCTCCAACCTCATATGGGCACAGATTTGTTCTCAGCTAACTCACAAGATCTTTTCTTTTCAGTTTTTAAATGAGACACATTGAGAAAAAACACCACAGCCAGCAGTTTGTTTGTTTTTTTTGTTGTTTTTTTCCCCCTGACCACCCTGCCTTTCCAGAAGCAGCTTTAAAGCAGCTAAAAAAATATTGAAATGTTTTGAGAAAAGCCTTACGATTCCAAGCCAGTCTATCACGTGGACGTTTGAAAAAAAATCAAGACATGCCATTTCTGTAACCGAGGGAATGTTGGCGGAGAGGGGGAGCGTTTGCGGTTGGTCTATCCTGAACTTAACACTATATAATGGAAAAGTAATTGTCACATAAAGCTTCTTTGCAAGAGTAAATTATTCAACTCCAAATGGTCCTGACAGGCTTTGTGCATCCACTCATTGTATTGATGTCTGAGACGAATCGTATCACACAACCACAGACAGAGCATGGCACTATGCCATCATGAAGTTCACCGTGAGGGCAAACATGTCCTGAGTAAATAATACGCCATTATAAATCCTATTGTACATATATATATATATATATAAATGGATAAATGGATAAATGGATGGCAGAAGCCATGTGTGATGCTTAGTGAATGGGAACAATAAGAGCATAGAAGCACATGGCTGCAAATAAAGGTTTTTAAGAACCTGTGATTAAAAGAAGAGACATGTAACAAGTGTTCCAGTTCATTATCGGCGCACTGGTGTTGCTTAAGGTCAGTGTATCTCCATAATGAGCATCTGCCACTTTCAGTGTCTCCTTACAAAGGCCCGCGTAGCTTAATTAGATGTGTGTTAGGCTTCTCTCATCTGTTACTGAATACCCCGTGCACGATAGTTAGTGTAGTTAGTATGAACTATATGTTGGTACGTGTGTGTTTTACGGTGCTTCTATGTATTTAATGCGTCTCATGTTTCAACTCCATACTAGAATGTGTGTTTTTAAACAAACCCGACCTTCCTGCTTTGCATCGTTGCGGTCCTGTGTGTGTTGCGTACGTTTCCTGTGTTCATTCCCATTCACGCATTTGCATGTGATGGCGAGATCTAACTGTGTCATTCCTCTTCCTTTTGCAGGAACAGAATGAACAATAGAAAGGGGGGTATTTGCTCATGCAATCAGCCTTGTATAAAAAGCGTGTGAGGGATGAAGGAGCTCCAGGCCGGGGTGGGGCAATCATGTGCGCATCAGCAAGGGGTATAACTAGACAGAGTCAGATAGGGGTGAGGAGAGGTGAAAAGTGTGTGTTCACGCTGTATGCCAATGACTTTGAATGCATTTGGAGATTATGCATGGTTGGGCCTTTAGCCCTCCTTCTGGCTGAACCTTGACTTCCCAACACATACCACCCCTCCCCACACACACACACACACACACACACACACTTACACAAGGTATCATGTGTGGTCAATTTTAGGATTGAGGGGGTCTTTGGCGTCCAGAATGAGGATATCATTTTTTCTTGCAAAACATAAACCATTTTAATATTCAACAAAGATAAATTAAAGGAGACATTAAACAGGGGATTTTAAAAAAATGCATCACAAACTAATGCACAGTTCTGAGAAGTTTAAAGGGGTTCGGTTCCTGTGCACGAGCGAAAGAAGTTACCTGATACAGTTTGACATTTCTCATTGAATTACAATTAAGTGTCCTCTGTAAAGCCCATGGATTGCAGTTTAAAAACGCAGTTCAGAAATTTTGTTAATTTGAGATAATCTTGAAGGGCCGCAATGGTCGTTTCAGTATGAAGTCTGCATTCGTAGAGTCCACGAGGTTCCTCCAGTCAGCTGCAGCCCAGATGTGCTCTGAGAAGTAAACACGTACCATGAATGGCATGGCCGTGATGTCTTGACTTTTCCAGCTTAAGCCAGATTTATTATCATAACGAAGCTTTCGTCAAGATTTTTTGCCAGAGCATTTTATGACTTCAAATGTGGGAAATCACTTTTGAGCATTTCACTTAAGTTAGTTGCTGTAATTGGTTCTACTTTGCTCCCCTTTGTCTGCAACCTGGTTGTTTCGTTTTAGATCATCTAAGATGAAGAACGTGTTTGTAACTTTAATTCATCATATGTGAACTCAAAGCAGATCTCAAGTCTAAGGGCTAATAAATCTTTATATCAGAAAGCTGTGTGAACTTGGTCCTTCAGGATACTGATCTTGTATTTTGGGCCACGACCAGACGGATTTCTATCGACAGCTAGTATGTTGACAATCATTTTCAGTAAACTACTGGGTTTCTTATAAAAACAAATACCCCCACTAGCAGGCTTTGATGCATTGAGTCAGGGTAAAACTACATTATATTGTACATATTGTGTGAACCTTATGGAAAAAATCGATTGGATACAAATGAATAAGAATGATAATGCACCACTACTTATACTCAAGCAATATTCAAAACATTTTAGATTGTATCATTTTTTTCCACCTCTGAGTAAATGCCCTGTAGCTGTGAGCGTTATCATGATAATATGAACTGATATACACAGTACTTATCATAGTTATTATTTTGCGGCGATGTTTACTCCCTCCATGTAGTTATTTATTTTCTGCTTATGAAAAGAAAAACACCAATAGGGACGGGAAAGAAAGACACACCATTGGGAAGGAGAGAAAAGACAAGAGTGGAAAGAGAGAAAGGAACAAGAGACGATAGTAAAAGCCGAATGAGCAAGAAATAAGAAAATGAGGCCGAGCCGAATGGTAATGACAGAGTGAAAAAGAGTATGAGAAGAGAAGAGGCGTCAGAAAAGACTAGGTGAATATTCTTGGCAGAATGTTGTCATGTGAACAAGTAGAGGCTGCTGAGGTACTTAATGGAATAAAAATGAGAAGCCCAACAGCCCCCACCCTCCATCATCACCAAATACTAAGAGAATATTCCTGTCTTAATTTTCTGTTTATTTACATTACCCCATGAACAGAATGATCGGCATGTTGACACTTTTTCCCCCGTGAATGTGTAAATAATGCCATGCTTCTTCAGTTCTAATGACCCGTGGGGAGTTTCTGAATACAACTGCCAGGTATTTGGGCGGGTCTTGGTTATGGTGGCTCGTTATGTAAATGTAAGAGTTGATCAGCAGAAACTAGTTCTAAGGGGGGTTGTTATACTAATGAGAGGGTCGTTTGTTGGGAGAAAAGAGCAACACTTGTGGGATTACCTGGATTGGAATGTGAAAAGGTAAAGCTAAGGAGTGAAGCCTGTTGGATCACATGAACTGTGGCTCATGAGGAAGTTACCAGGGGCTGGTTCTGGTGGTGGATCTTTCCCGGTTGTTTGGAGGATGCAGATGGGCCCGGCCCGTGTGTGCAAATCTGTTTTGGTATTGATCCCAGCACGGGATTATATGTTTGTGAAAGGATGTGTCTGAGGCTCCCTCCTCTGTTCAGAGATGATTTTTCTGTTTTGACAAAGATGGCTTCTTTGACTCCTCCTTCGAACCATCTGTCTTCTCTGGCCAGAATACGAACATTGCTGTCTTCAAAAGAATGGCCCTTGTCCTTCAGGTGTCGGTGGACTGCGGAGTCCTGTCCTGAAGTGGTGGCTCACCTGTGTTGGGCCATCCATTTTTGCAGAGGTTGTTTGGTCTTTCCAATGTAGATGTCATGACAACGTATTCATCTTCAAGAGAAGAAATTCAAGTCCAGTTGCAATGACAAGAAGATTACGGCAAGAATTCACCATGACCTGGACGTCTGAGAACCTCCACAGAAAGTGCCATCAGATCTACTTATTTGATAAAAAGATAGCAAATTATGAGAAATCATGTAAACACAGCATAACCTTAGAGCAGCTTATTATGTGTGTTTATCTAACATTTTATTCATCTGCACTTTTTTAGGATCCAGCTAAGTTTTATTCAGCCTTTCTTTCATTTTGAATGACCGAAGTTAATTAATAATTGTCATTTTCTTACAATAGTTTGCATATTAACACACTGACTGGGGTTTTCCCTCTTCGCTCACAGTGAGTTATTCAATATTTTTTGTTTTTGAATTGTGGTGACTGACAGATGTTTCTGTTTGGATTCTTAATGAAGGTTTGAAAAAATCCATACACCAAAAGTGCTCCACATATAAAGATAATTCATTTTACATTGGGTAAATAAAATGTATTAAATCATGACCTTTTGAGCAAAAATCTGCTCTTCTTCAGATGATTACCAAATAATGTTTTGGAATGTGTATATATGTAAAACATGTTTTGCGTGATCTGAAGAAGAGTGTGTTTTTACTCGAAACGTCATGCTGTAAAAAATTCTCTTTGCTCAATGTAAAATACATGATTGGATTCTTATCATAAGACACCCCTCAAAAAAAGGCCAACTTCCCTTTTAACATCTATTAAACTGTATGCAATGCCGAGTAAAACTTGGATGTTGTTTGTGGTGTGGGCCATATCTTCGTCTGAATTACCTTTACGGGCTTCTTGAATAACATCATGTGGGACAAATTGATATTTATAACACAGGGCCAACAAGCACGCTTTTAAGCCTCACTATGTGATACTTGGGAAAATGTGATAATGATCCCTCCCTGCATGGGTGATATCAGGTTGCTTTTATCAGCTTTTCGTCTTGCTTCCGTCACCAATATTTTTTTTAGTCTAATTTTTATTTTATCTATTTTAACATCCTAACTACACCCGAGTTAGTAAGACCTCGATGATTATGTGGGGACATAGTTTATTGTGGTTTGTTACGGTAAATAGATTTTAACAAGGTATAAAACAGCGTTGCTCTGGCGGTGCAATCGAAATTATCCAGAGCATTGTAAATGTTCAGTGCTTGTTGCTTTTTTTTTAAGTCCATGTGAGATTTGCCTGCTGTGCTAAACTACTATTCAGAGAATTTTGACAGAACCGCTGTCTAAATTCATTAAAAGATTGATCATTCGATCGGAATATGATGTCTTTGGCCGACTTTGTAACCAAATTGTTTGCCATTTGCCAATCCAAATAACACGACTACTGATTGTACTATTAATGTAGAACAATGCATCAGGTGTACAAGGGCACAATTTAGTGTCCTCATTATAAGGACTCAAGATTGTAACGAATAAAATGACTAATTATGGCCACCCAATAAGAGCCCTTTCATTCACATTCTAAAGCTGACACAGAGGCATGTTTCAAATTGCGAGTGCTCTTTGTCTGAATGATTATATATAATGATACATAATAATTTTCCATTAGAATGGAAGCACCTGGGAATTACTTTTTTTTTTTTTCGTTTGTTGGTTTTTCATTACCTCTGAATGAGATCTTTATTTTTCCTCTGGGAGACTCTTAGCTTGACCCAAGACTTATAGCACTCAGTGCTTAAACCTTGAAATTCTGAGATATTACAGAAAAGACATACAAAATCTCACAATTACAGCTCTGCTGGGGGATTTTTAAATGTATTTATTTGTTTTAATTTTTTTCCTTGAAGGCCATTTCTACAGTATGTGACACAGTTCAAGTGACCCAATTCCTTTCTTCTCCTTCATGCAAGGCCTCATTCACATATTGAAATAGATCCAATATGAATCTGGAATAGACAGATGTTTGTGTAATCTAAGCAGGTTGATTATATATCCTTTCAATATTAGTCTGATGTCATTAGAATGATGTAACATTTACACTTATCCTGCTACTGCTGAAGAAAACCATTAATGCGTAATGGAGCTCCAGGGATGCTCAGAAAGCAATTGATTGTATACTCTTCCCCTCATTTTGAGATATTTGTTGTCTATTTCTGTGCTTTAATTTTTGTGCTTTTCGTGTCGGGGGGTTTTCCCCATCGGGAGCCAAATCTTTGTGTATCGTTGTCACCGTACATGGTAGTGATAGGAAATGTGGAAATTGAGGCTTCAAATGTGGGTCACTTTTAAAGTGAGATCAAAAAAGTCAGACATAGGCAATGATTGGAACTGGACATCCCAACCTAAAATGCATATTTCGCCTTAAACTGGACTTATAAACAAAGCACCTTCTTTCCTGAGTGCCGGTTGATATGATGTTACCATTGTGAAATGAAGATGGGATGTACGTTCGGATAGGATAGGCAGAGAGGGAGGAATGAGAGAAGGGCAGCATGGGATGGTGCCCCTTTGCAGAGTAAGCCTATGGCAGCTTAACTAGGAGCTAAAGGAAAAATTTTAAGCCTTCCTTAAACAGAGAAAGGGTGCCCGCCCCTTGGATTGAGATTAGAAGACGGTTTCACAGGAGAGGAGCTCGGGAACTGGGGCTGAAACAGTGTTCTCAGTTTAATCACCACTTAATTCTACAGCCTGCTGCTTGGGTTTAGCATCGCTGCTCAGGTCTGATGGTGACTACTATGTATATTTTGGGTTCTACCGCTTTATTGTCATCACCACCAACAACTGCAGCACCCAGCCCCAGGGATGCCATCCTTCTTGCCGCGTCCACAAGTCCCTGTGGAGAGTGTTGTGTTGCAGGGGAGATAAATGTATGCCGGGTGACTTTTTTTTTTTTTTTTTTCAAAAACTGCAGTCTATTACTGTATACAGAGAACGAATTGAATTAATCTGAGCCTCAGTGGTCTGTTGAGCACTGATATCCATCAGACAGTGAGCGGATCGGTTTTCAGACCTCCTTTGGGGAGAGACAGGGATATACTCTGCTGCCGGTGAAGGGAATAGTGCCACCCCCTCCCCCCGTCCCTTCTCTTGCAAACGGAGAGCTGAGAGGAAATGAGGAAAGCAGCTGGATGCCTGGTGCATATGGACGCAATGTGAATGGTTGGGTTGTGCTCTTGGCTTCTGTACCAGAAGGTACAGAATACCAGGTACCAGAATAATTCGGTACCAGAATTTCCAAATCAACTAGGAAAAAAAAAAGGATTCTCAGAACGTCCTTGACAGCGCAACAAAAAGAAATTAGTCAAACTACATTACTTACAATTCTTCCGACTAACACAATCTCCATTAATGTCAACTTAGCTGTTTATCATCTTTTACAGAGGCAATAAGTGGGGTTTTTTTCTAGTTCTTTTCATGTAATGCATGACATTATTATTGCATCACATTCACACACTGATAATTATTTTTCCGTCCTTTTCAGAGTTATCCACTCAAGGCTGGCTAATAATTCTGGATTGATCATAGCTTTTAGCCTGGAATCATCATCATAGTAAATTAGAGCCTTATATATAAATTAGCCTGAATTTCCCCTCTTGTTTCTGTATCATGTACCAGTACGTGTGTGTCCTGCTGCTTGTGCAACTGCCGCCACATTTTATTGGTTTGTATCCTTTTGTCAGGGCCTGAGAAGTAGCCTTTGAAGCAATTTCATTTCCACACATCAAAGTGGATCATCACATCCACATAGTAACCATGCAGTGCAGTCTTGTCCCCTCGCAGGCTTAGCCACAAAAAGAAAAGCTCCCCGTCCCATACCTCCATCCTGCTCTGTGTACAAACACCTAATCCTTTTGTGCGTTTCGAAACACCCTGCACTCCACTCATATCTTCAGCTCTCTTAAGAGACATTGGATAAGAACAATATATCCTCAGCAGCAGCTCGCTAATCTTTACTCATAGCTTCTTCAGATATTATATGCAACACAGCTCGCGGCTTATTTTACATTTGTTTGGGTTTTGTTTTAGTCTCCTAATATAAATTCAGCCATGCATTTTATTCGACAATAACCCGCAAGCTTGTTTGTTAGGCCTTCAGCCAAGCTGAGCATCCAAGGCTTGAATTATTTTTTGATTAAGAATAAAATGTGGCAGTTTTTACATTTTAATAACAAGCCTTTTTTTATCCTATATATTTTTCCCCCTTTGTTTTGTTCCCACCATCTTCAATCTTCTAGCTTCCTTCCACTAGAAGCCATCCAATTTGTACTTTTAGTGCTCCATAAATGAGCTTGGCCACCCGCCCGAATGAGCCAGAGCACAAAAGAAGTTCGCTCCAGAGACGGATGAAACTTTTTTTCTTTTTTCTTCTTTTTTCCACCAGCTATGCCCGACAGAAATCAGACAGGAAAGGACAATGAAATCAAACCCAGGACATCATTATACTGGGCATAATGATGTCAGCCTCATGGCAACCAGGCCTTTTCAGTCAGTCCTACTGTTGCTTTCAGTTGTTTGTGTCAAGTCAAGATTCTATCATGTATCGTCCAATCACAACACAGTTGTCTCATGACCCTTACCATATAATAATAATGATAATAATGATAATAATGATAATAATAATAATAATGTGAATAATCATATTAATATTAATAATAATAATAATACACTCTATTTAAGGTGCCTTACTCGACAACGTAAAGACATATACTAATACACAAAATACAGATTTAAAAGAAACAATAAAAATAATGTACTGGTAAATAATAATCAGAATCTCTCATTCAAGACTCCAAGGCATCGTCATCGATAATTCCTCGCGGAGCACCACAATATAAATGTTCAAAGACATGTATATGTAGAGCAGACTTTAAATTGTTTTCAAGAAGTACAAACTCCTGCGTGGTGAGGGGAAACACTGCCATTTGTCAGGCACAAACCTTGGACAGATCCCAGCCTAATGTGGGTGGCCTTCTGTCCTGACCGGTTGGGATTCAAAGTCGCACAAATTATCTACTAATTATAACAATATTGCTGACAGGCACATGGTAATACCTGAAATTATGAAATAGTAACTTTAATATTCATAAAATATATAACAATGGAAGGTGCCTGGTGACACATTGCAGAGGATTAAGCCAATCCCAATGAGAACCTGCTAAAGGCTCACACACAATAAAATCTGGGTGCTCTTATTACTCTGTTTGTTTGTTTATTGTGCACTTTCCTGTTAATGTGCATTCAAATTTTCGACTTAATCCCATGTCACTGTGGGAAAGTGAGAACCGTCTCCTCGGTTTCTCTGTATGTGTAGCACATGTTTAGAAATTGACAATAAAGCTGACTTTGACTTTGACTTTGATTTTGACTTGAAAATGAAAAAAAATACACATCCTGTTTTTTCTGGTTTCCTGATGAACAGAGGGTACTTAAGCAAAGTCCATGTATCGAAAATGTACTTGGAAAACACAAGGAAGGATGCATTTGAATCTCTCTGAAGTCTGAAGTTATAGTTACACCTAAGACAACGAGACACTTGATTAAGTTGAAGGTAATTATTCTCTCACTAGCTATTCAGGGTTATTTAAAGTGGCTTTTTACAGTAAAAGTATTGACCTCGATGTCTTGAGCTGCAATCAATGCCTTCCTGGAAAAAAGTCTGAAGAAGTTGGGACATAAGGTCATTTGCTGCAAGAGAGGTTTCAAGATTTTTGTGTTGCATACAAAAAGAAGATTTTCATTAAAAGGGGAGGGGGGGGGCAGGAAATACACTCAAACAAACACTTTGTACACTATTCCGGTCACAGGTCGTTTCGTTTTACCTCCATTTGGAGTTATATTATTCTTTGTTGTTCCAATCATGTGAGAAGAGAACAGTTATCAACATTCCGCTTGTTTTATTTACTGATGAGATGTAAATGATTTGTGTCACAAAAGACCCAAACACATCCCCCTCCATTATAAATAGTCGTGTTGTCGGACTTCGGGTCTGTTGTTATCTTGAGGCCGGATGGAATTTACAAAACATGAAAGATGTGTGTTGATAGCGTTTACCTTTAAGCCTGACAAACGCTGTAGTTTGTTGTGCCGAGAGATTAGTTTA
>CAAKHD010011977.1:306628-318604 GCA_901007705.1 Fistularia tabacaria
CCCCCCTCGGAGCTGATGATAGGAAAAGATAAATGGGCGCCAGGGCTGGGCCTGCTGCTCCCCGCTCTTACTCACCAACAAATAGCCCCTTCCTGACTTAAATGTATCATTATGGCTGCAGAGCGTGTCCTTTTGCTGGCTGTGTGGGTAATGGAGCTGGATCTCGCTGCTGCGATGCCCTTCAGCTGTCAATCACAAGGACACGACCAGGCCGCACCTTACACGTGATGATTTGCATTGCAGTTTGTAGAAGATGATATTGATTTTTCAGAGTTTTCATAATGACTTGCAACTGTAGGACCCTTCATGCCATCCAAACTATGTCTATAACTTGTCCGTCTGTTTATTATTCCTGTACATACTACGAGCCAGGAGCTCTTGCTGAAAAATGTCACTGTGCCTGCACAATGACAATTAAAAAACCTTGATTCCTTAATTCCTTGATTCCTTTATCACCAATATGTTCCCTAGAGCTATTATCTTCTTTATTTTGGTTGGAGCAATTCTCCTAATATTCTGACTGCGTTGCTTCACTTCCCCGACCCCATTCTGTGTTTTCTTGGACTAGTGCCACTGTTCGCTGCACACAAAGTAAGATTGCCGGGGGATAAAAGCAGCGGCTCACAAACTCCACCGCAGGTACTTATGCTCCAGAGCGGTTATGAAAAAAGGGGGGATGCAAACAAAGTGTACCCGCCAGGCTTAGGTGTGACTGTGTGTTTGCAGCATGCCTTCGACCAGAGGAGTCCATATATTTTCTTGTTTGGTGACAAACTCTCTCCAGATTTCTCACTCCGACTTTGGAGGTCAGACGCAGTACATTGCCGATCAGATCAGTGTGTCCAGCAACCGTAGCAGAACAAATCTTTTCCCACAATTCTCTTTATTTTTTTCCTTTTTTTCTTTTTTTTTTTTTTATGCCGGGGGGTTCCTATAGAGTCTATAGTCTATAGAGTTACTGTTTTTGTTATACTATATACTCAGATCTAAGCCCCAGGTTCCTCAAAGTTTCATATGAGCCAACTGCTCTTACATTAGCACCCTTTATCAAAGAAAGCTTTCTTCTGTACCCTGATAAGTTATAATCGCATTAACCAGTATGTAAATGAACTATTGTTGCTCCCCAGCTCCTTTTTATCCACTAATGTGAATCTCATTGTTGTTTTTTTAACCTCACTTGCCCAGTGCCGCAGTGCAGTCCACTGGGATTAAGGGATGAGATTAAAAGAATTGCCTTGCCTACCGTGATCCCCTGTTATTGATTGCTCTCATCCGCCTGGCAGTTGGAATTATGATTCCTACTGTGAATTCATCCACTTGATTTGATACCCCGCACAAAATATTTTCATGGGTACAGTACAATTGGACTAAGTGAGCAGCAAAAAGCCGAACAGCAGACAGTCGACTGATGGTTCTTGCTGCTGCTGATGACATGCAACTGATGTTGTTTGGTGTGTGATCGTGCTGTATACCATCGCACCGCAGTAGGTCCCATAACTCCAGATGTTCCTGTCAAAGTTAGGTGACACAAATGTACCTCAAACAGAAAATGTCCCCATGCTATGTTCCTCTTGATAGCCTCGGATTTTGTAAATGATATCAGTAATAATGTCTGAGTTCGGTGTCTGCTGGTTTAGAGGAACTGTGTAAACAAGATGCGCTTCAAAATTCCGGCGTTTAAGCTTTCCGTGTACTGTAGCTGCACCCAGTGAAAGTACTTAGATACAGTCCTGGTTTTAAGCTGCCCCTCTTGATGTTCTAAGGCTGCATTTATACTCAAGATGTTTATACCCAGTTCATTTTTTTCCTTTAATGGCCTGCTCACATCTTGTTTGAATCAGACCCACTTTATATGTCACATATGCATGTGTCTTGAAACTCCATTAAAAAAGCCAAAAGTATATAGTTTGACGAAAAGAAGGTTGCAGATGACAGTGAAATACTACTGATGCAGATCTGCAAAAACCTGATTCCATGTGATTTTTGTATTTTACACGATGCCTGAACTCTGACACGGAAAGGTAGCTCAAGGTCAATTTAGACCAGGGTTCGGCAACCTTTACCACTCAAAGAGCCATTTGGACCCTTTTCCCCACAGTACAGAAAACACAACCCACTTAAACCTTTTAAAATTTAAATTGAATTAACACAGTATATAATGTTACTTTTTTATTCCTTTATGCTACGTATAAACAACGACAGAGAAAACAAAATTACATTTCTGCATGCAACAAAACATTTTGAAGACCGAAAAAATAAGTTGGGTTGAATCTTAAATTATCCACCGGCACCAAATCAAAAATGCCGTCGTCTCTCTGTTTGCTGTCATCCTTTTACTGGCGCGTGCAGTCAGCTGTCAACCTGAATAATAAAGGGTCTGTTTCATTGAACAATGAAAAAATATGAATATTAATAGACAATTAGAATATTTATCATACTTTGTTAATGTGATTTCTGCTCCTGAACCTCGACACACAGCGTCTGCATATCGGGGCTGTATGCCGTCACCTTCATCTTCACACAGGATTGTAAGCTGTCATCTGTGAGGCGTGCGCGATGTTTGCTTTTAATTAAGTTAATGCGACAAAAATAATTTAACACGTTGTATTTAGATGTTATAAGACAATCTTCAAATTTAAAATTACATTTGAAAAATGAGTAATAGAGGAGCCAGATGAGTTGGTTCGGTCATCTGGTCAGGATGCCTCCTGGATGCCTCCAAGGGGAGGTATTCTGGGCATGTCCATCTGGGAGGAGGCCATGGGGAAGACCCAGGACACGCTGGAGAGACTATGTCTCCAGGCTGGCCTGGGAACACCTTGGGGTCCCCCTAGAAGAGCTGGACCATGAGGCTGGACAGAGGGAAGTCTGGGCCTCTCTTCTCCGGCTGCTGCCCCCGCGACCCGTCTTCGAATAAACGGTGGAAGATGGATGGATGGATGGATGGATGGATGGATGGATGGATGGATGGATGGATGGATGGATGGATGGATGGATGGATGGATTTTAAGAATGAAAAAACTCAAACAAAATTGATTTTAACGAAATACTCGTTAATTATTTTCAAAAGCCAGAGGGAGCCGCATCAGAGGGATCAAAGAGCTGCATGCGGCTCTGGAGCCGCGGGTTACCGACACCTGATTTAGATAATCACTGAATTAGTGAAAATTGCAAATCTTCTGAATAACCTGCTATTCTACACCTTGTGAGTCTTTTAGTCTGAGATGGCTTCGACTCTGAGGTATTTCAAATCATCGCTGATCAGCTCCAGGTCAAACTACATTGATATATCCAAGTCAATCCTTTCAAGATTAAAATGCCAGCCCACTGTCTCACACAGCTGGTAACCAACCAGTTTCTAGTCGCCGACTTGTGGAGGAACCGGCAATATATTGTTGGTTCTGTTCCACATCAAGCGGCATCTTCAAATGTCAGGGGAGAGCGCAGCCAGTCATTTGCTGCCCAATTGGATCAAATTGGTAGCCTTCTTTTGCAAGGGTTCAGTCAACAGAGCAGTTGCTCCAAATTCTTCTAAGGTTGTGTTCAAGCAGACTCACTGGGCTTGGGCCAGTTCACCTGTACTCGACCCGTGTCCAAGAGGCAAACCCTGACTGCCGTCCTATGTTTGAGGCTCCCAAACTCCCTACATATTCATTAGTCAGGACCATCCATTTGTCTGGATTCTCGGCTGCAGAGCATAATACAGACTATTCCATTGATTGTTATTGAGAGGGTTGTGTCAGTATGGCCGTAATCCAACCTAAAGCTTTTAAAACTTCAACAAACTTCTGAAAAACCAAAGCCATTCTGAACGTTAACTCTTGAGTTCTTCAAAAGATGGTGCAGTGTTTGTTTGTTTTTTTTCTTTTTCTGGGTATCATCTCGTGATTGACAGTTGTTATGTATTCTATTTAGAATTTCATACAATACTTGATGACTATGCAGTAGTTCTTTCTTTTTCAAGTTTTTCTTGTTGCCAACTCTTAGTGCATACACTGTCGATACACTAACAAGCAGGTATCATTGTCATCATCTCGGACAGCTGCTACAATGCACATGCAAATAATCAATTTTTCCTATTACTCTCACATGTTTTCTTTTACCGAGTCCTGCTTGATGCTCTGGCATTTTGATGCGGGTCATATTTCTATGTAGAACAATATCTTGGCCCCTTGGAGCCACCCAGTATAATCTGTTTTCTTCATCTTAGAGTTAAGAAGCTTGCAAATGACATGTTAGTTTCAGAAATTAGAGCAATTTGCCTTTTGTGGTGTGGTTTTAAAACCTTCTTCTGCGGTCCTGCCTCTTCATGTGCATGGCTATCAGACGGCATCATGCCTCCCGAGTCTGCGGTGACACAGAGTCGAAGACGAACTCTGACATTACAAAGAGGATTTTATGTATTCACAATCACAGAGAGCTCTCGGATAGTGAAGGCATCACTCTGACATGGATAGAAAGAGGATTATAGTGCATTCTGACAGTCACAGGTGAAAAGAGTTTGATGGATTGGCTAATATGCATGCAGGCTTAAGCCACCATCCTGGCCCTTTTCCCGAGGGGAGAGGCATGTATTAAGTTAGGTATTAACTCAAATGGAAGCCAAGAAATGGTTTTGTCTGAGTAGTTGCAAAACTGAAAGGTGCTTTATCACCAGTCACAGTAACCTTGTGGTAGATTTCACATCCAGTAGTTACAAATGCAGTATGGATATGCCAGGGCTCAGTTTAAGGCATATGGGAGTAACACTGACAAGACAGTATATAAGCTAAATCCGCACAAGCAGATGAGACATCAAATATTCACAGTTGCCAGGGGTGACTCATCCATTCATGCCCATCCAGTGCATTCAAAATGTTTACGAAAGCAACTTGCAAGGGCTGAAATTGTTTTCATTTTACTGTTGATTACTCACTGTTGTTGTAGCACCGCATTGGATTTATGATGGAAGTTTTACCTAAAGTAAGTTGGTCAGACTTACTTGCAAAATTTCAAATGACTGAACCACCACATTACAACTTTTTCGTGATATGTTTTTATCTATCTATCGATCTTAGGGGAATTCTTTGGCTTAGATTGTTAATTCCTTGCTTGTTTTAGGGATTGTTTTGCTAATTGCTAGTGATTTTGTACGCTGCTCCCTTTTTTATTTCATTCTTTTTTTTTCTACTTCTTAAAGACAAAATTAGATACTACACTCCTAGACATTACCTGTTTCTATCCTGATCTTTTTCTTTCTAACCATGTAAACATTTTTAGGTGATTTTCAAGTTATTTCATATAAAGATAGACACCTGGCTTAACATCTAACTTAAAAGTTGATTGAAAGACATTGAATCATCAGACTTTTCAATCAAAAACTTTGTCAACACATGGTATTAGACTGAACAGAAGTCTTGAGTCAGCAACGAATCTTAGCTGTGGCCAGCTGGGGGTGCCTGTCGATGTGGAAGGCGATTGAAATTTGCTGGCCGGGTACTTGGTTGAACCTACCGCTGAAGCCACAAGTAGCATAGGTTACCAAGCTGGACTGAAAAAAAACAAAACAAACAAAACTCTGAACTATAGTTGTCCCTCTCTGGAACTGCCGGCTGTGTGACTGTACAGATTAGCCTCCTCATGTTTGGTACAGAGGACTAATGAATGCATTACTTCACATTACGCCACTTCACAAGGGAAGCCGGGGGCTTGTTTAGATGATGCAAATCAATAAAGAGGAAAAGATCACATCTTATCATCCTCTTCGGCTCATGCCTAGGGTTTTGTGGCCTCTGTGGGTCTGATTAGCTCGGGGAGGATGAGCAGACGCTATCAGGCCCAGACAGAGGCTGATGGGAGCCACTCCATCATTAACCCATCAGTAATCCAGGCCATAAAAGACTAATTTCTTCAATTTGTGACCCCCAGATACTAACAAACTAGTTAATTTGATGTCATTGGAACAATTTGTTTCACATCACAAACACAACAGGTTACTCAAGATTTTCCATTTTAATCTTTTTTATTTATTTCCCCCATACATGTTGCATTCATCACCATACATGTTCAACAAGTTTGCTTTTCTGCTGAAATAGATGGACATGAGCCGGGACATAATATGCGCAAACAGACAGAGCTAAGCCACTGTGATCAGTTCATCGGGATTTATTCCCTCAGGTTTGTTGTTAAACAAACAATGACTCAAATCAAAATTATGTGCAAGACAAGTTTATAGAGAAAAATGAATAAATACGTATGTATATATAAACACCAAAAGACAAGTTTAGTTCTCCTGGCTCTCTGTCTTTTCCATCACACATCCA
This sequence comes from Fistularia tabacaria, assembly GCA_901007705.1. Classification (NCBI taxonomy): domain Eukaryota; kingdom Metazoa; phylum Chordata; class Actinopteri; order Syngnathiformes; family Fistulariidae; genus Fistularia; species Fistularia tabacaria. Next base: position 312,931 of record CAAKHD010011977.1, read on the forward strand.
CTATCTCTGACTACATGGCATGCTAATGAACATACTTGTGGACACCATGGTGGATGGATATTGACACAAGTTTGCGGCTCAAGATGGCAGGTGTCACTCAGACGTCCCCATTAGGATGGAAATGATGAGTTTGCCGAGCAGGTCAAATGCTAACATTAATCCAACACTGACATTTTCAATCAGCAAATACATGATTCATCTGCCGGGTCGTCACATGACGCAGGGATGAACAGACGCGCAGTGTTGTTTATTGTGAAACCCCAACCAAGCAGCTGCAGTTGAAATGATTATGGATGTAACTGCATCCATATATTTCCATAATTCATCCAAATCACTGTTTCCCCTACTAATTTTTGACGATTCTGTTTCAAAAATGATATAAAATACAGTTGCGATTTCCAAATGACAGTGAAACTGAGCATACAAGTATACAGTCGAGCATTTCCCCTATCCTCTCCTCTATAGCCATGGTCTACCTGTATCCATGGCAACGTGAAGGCAGAGCACTATGTGAGATTAAAGAAATTCAGAGCTGTGAGATGGGGTGCATTTGTTTTGATGTCATCACAAAAGCAGAAGAAAATGAAGGTGACCACCGAATCCACAAAGACCCCAGGCTCATTTTCTTCCTCCTCAGTGCTGACATTTTATAAAGTGCCAAACATCAAAAGTGTGAATCCGTCAGTCTGTTGGAGATCAGATTTCTTTTGCACTTTGGAGACACAATTTCCTATTCCCTTCAAGATTTCTTTCGAGAAGATATGCATGAGCTGAAGACAGACTGCAAAATGTGTGTCAGATAAACAAAATTCTCTCCAACACTCTGATGGTCAGTCTAATGTCGGCTACATCCCCAGTCCAAGTGATCGGGATAAACCTAATCTGGTTTTGTCTTCGCCCCGGAAAACCAGCAAAATGAAATTCGAGCGGTAATTCACTCTCTTATTTGTCCAGTAACAACCAGGTAAATGTGTTCAAACCATTTGATCAAGGCCCCCGGAAGGCACAAGGTTACTTTCTCACGGATTTAGGGTTGTACAGTGTGGGGTAACTTTTTTTTTTAAATGATCACTTTTTCCTTCACGTTTTGTTTATTTGTGCAAAATTCAACAAACAGTTCAAAAAAAGACCGAATAGTTCCTGAGGAAAAAACAAAAATGGCTATTGAGTCAAAAAATTCCGCAATAAATCATTATTGATGGAAGCGGTAAAAACCAACTACTTATTGTAACAGCTTACAGACAAATGGTTTGTTTTAAACCAGTTTCAATCTTTTACTTGTTAAAAATAAATACTATTACTCTTTTTTGTCTTTGGACATCCGATTATTTTCTTTCTAATTTTATTTACCAGTATTTTGAATTTTAAATGAAGTTTTTTTGTTTGTCTTTGTCATTATTATTGTTTAAACATAATCATTTGTAATACAGGGATTTTTTTTTCTCTTATCCCCTTACAAAAACATGAAGATTAAAAGAAAACATGTATAAACGGCAGTAAAAAGTCAGAGTGGAATGTGTGATCATTGTTTTAACCGGTGTGGCAGATCCCAGGAGCGTCATTGCTCGGCTCCCCGTCCATCTGCTTCCCCATCATCACAGCCTTAAAGTGATTCCAGCACGCCTCAATTCTCTGTGGCCAATTCCTCCACTGTTTCTACTCCCATTGAGCTCATTTGCCACCCATTCCCATTTTATCATCCGAGCTGTTTTCAGAGACCCAAGATTGGACCAATTCCACCTAGAATGACATTTCATTACAGCCAAGAATGGAAAAAACACGCAGTGACCTCCACTCACATCTCTGCTCCTCCAACAGGTCACTGTTCCCTTTTGAATATTTTCCTCCTCCCCCTCAGCAAAGTATTTCTATTTTTTCCCCACTATCTCATGATCTTGGCTGCACAATCACCTCTCAAAATAATATCAATCAAAGCTAATCAGCCATCATGCTTTGGAAGTCGCGTGTTAATTTGAACAGTAATGAAGCCCATCTTAGTTTGAGTTTGTCCCCGACTCTCTGATTGCATTGATCAGCATAACTAGCCTTGTCGCTCAGCGGGGGTTTGTGGGTTGGGGGAAGGGGCTGTCTTGTTCTGCCTTGAAACCGCAGAGGCTGTCTGGAAGCGGCAAAAGGCTGGGAGTGAGTGGGCAGGTCGCCAGCATAGCGGGACTGGAAAATGCTTTCTTTTCTTGCCAAACATTGTCCTGGCACTCTCTGTATTCTTACTTTTTGCTATGGGAGCGAGGACACACAATCAGATAGCGCGTCGGAAGACACAAAAAGCTGTGCAATGTCCCTCCAACTCAAGCTGTTTTTGATGCCATGCGCCCCCCCCCCTCTTTTTTTTTCTTGGGTAACTCGCCCCTCAGAAATAATCGAGTTGGGAATATTTAGCTGCTTGAACACCTCAGTCAGTATGATAAATTAAGATGACAGAAGGAAAGAAACGGACCACTGTACGAATGTTCTTTTGTCAATAGCTGCGGTGACCTTTCAGGTTAAACGCGTTGATGTCTCTGGTAAGATCATAGTTTTGAATTTGAAATGCTTTTGTATTAATTCAACCTCCTGTTCCAGTGAGGTCTCCTTCCAGTGAGGACATTACAACTCGTATTCTTCACAGCTTATTCTACTCGACCTTGAGTTATTGTCCTGGTACAGAGGAGAATTTGAAGCGTATCAGCATCACAAGAGGCAAAGATAATCTTCTTCTGCCGCCATCTCACCCTCTCTTCTGCATCCTCTTCTCTCACACCAACTCTTGCCTCTTTCTCTCCATCCATAAATCTCTCTAGTCTTCCTCTAGGCATCCTGCCAATATATTCACTATACCTCCTCTGTGCACATCCAAACCATCTCAGTCTGACTTTATCTCCAAAACAAGAGGCAAAAATATAGAACTCTACATATGCAAAATCCAGTAATGTATATGGACAGTATTTTTACCTGCATTTCAAAGTATTGCGGAGCACTATAGATCTATATTCATTGTATGTAATATAAAATCAAATGTGTACTTGCAGTGAGACTTTTTACAAATGATTTGATGATTCAATACCAAGCTAAACATACAACTATCATTTCATCATCAGCTTTCACGTATTTTAGTTTTTTTTATAACAATATCTTATAATACAATATCTTCCTCCTCGCCCAACAAGGTCACTCAGTTCTCTTGGATTTTTTTATTTTTTAATTAAAAAAAGACAATTTTTCACATTGTGTGCGTGGGTATACAAATGGGCTGAAATTTGAAGAGAATATAAAAAAAAAAGAAATACCGGGTATATTTGATTTGCAATCGTTGAGCACTTCGATACAGCCCCTGCCACTCGGATCACTTTAATAGCCATCCACAGGTGGAAAAAGCATCTTCTCCCTACACAGCCAGTTAAATTCAACTGACTAATGGCCTCTGCGGTGTTTTTATACCCTGACTTGTTTGTAAAGTGTAAAGAGAGCAGTCAAAGTGACTCTGTTTTTAGTTGTAATATTCGATACAACTTCAAATTGTTAAATCGGTGGTTTGTGATAGAGAGAGAGCGAGAGAGAGAGAGAGAGCGAGAGAGAGAGAGAGAGAGAGAGAGAGAGAGAGAGAGAGAGAGAGAGAGAGCGATGACAAAAACAGCTGCACCGAGACGGTTCACGGCTGCCAAGCAGGAAGATGCCCTCGCTGTGTGACACTTCTCCTGCCTCACGGGTGACACAGAGCTGCCACCAACTGCAGATCAGGCTTTTTTCTGTCACGTATATACCCACCAAGACAGGTGAGCCCCTCCCGCATGGAACCACTCAGAAATAAGACACGGCAGCGTCAGGTAGTGGCTGCACAGAAAGAATGGGAAGAAACGTTAAGTCTCCTGTGTGGATGTCACCGTGGCAGGAGTGACAGGTTGCCCTCCTCAGAGACGCCTCATCTCTGCTATTGTTACCGCTTTGGACAGGGCGAGTCCTCTCAGCCTTTTCAAATTAATACATGCTGACCAACGGCGTGCTCCTGCACACAGAGGGGGACATGCAGCTGATTCAGCCTGACAGGATCTAGGTCTTGTTTGAAGAGAGCTGGATACACGTGGCCTGGCCTGGACATTAACGGGCATTGGCCTCTTTGATTACTGCTGACTTTGACTTGGACAAGTGAAGTAACTTCACCTTCTCTACACTTTTGCTGCACTACAAACAGGAACTTATTATGGTGAAACTTTTTTGGTATCAACTCAAGACCAAATTTACATGGTACTTGCTTTGTTATTACAAAGTAGAGCACAGCTAGCAATGCGGAGCTGCTTCCGGTTGACATCTCAAGATATCAAAATATTCACTTTGTCCGACATAAACTCACATTAGATCATTACAACATCGAGGTCAGACCTTATACTTCATTTTCCTTAGCATTTACATCTTGTCATCACATGTAGAGACTTTTAGTGCTTACCAGGGGAAGCAAAATTCAATGACACCAAACCATTCAAAGCCATATTGAACATAAGAGGATGTCTTCTTAATTCACAAATGTATATATTAATTTCTTCATTTATTCAACAACTTTCTCATTGTTCAGAGATACAGATTATTATTATTATTATCATTATTATTCATTAGTACACAGTACAAGATTTTACTGTCCCATGTACCAAAATCCAAGGCATTATTATTATCATGTCTAAACTATTATTGTTATCTTTGATATTTATAATAACTTTAATATTATCATTATTATTATTAGTGGTAGTACTAGTAGTAGTAGTAGTAGTATTTAGGACCTACGAATGCTAGATACCTGGTAATGATTGCAAATGAATAGCAATCTGGGGCTCTCTGAATTTCTGTCAAACATGTTGAAGTGCTGGGCATTAGGTGTTCTAATGCAGGTCCATCAGTGACCATGGAAAATTGATTGTGTAAAGAGCCTGCTAGTTTCATTCCAACTTACCATGTTATATTAAAATATGGAAGAAAAACCGGAGGAAGGGTGGAAATGGGTGGGATCTGGCTCATGCACAGCTGGCCTCTTGCCATGATCTGCAGCTGCCTCCCATTCACACGATGAATTGATGACCACTTGCTGGTCTTCATCTCTGCTGCGTGACAGGATCCTGCTGCGATCCCTCTTTAGCATCACACATCTACATATAGTAATGAGTAAAACTGATCATTCTAGGTAGAGGCCGCCTGTTTGTTTTGATTCCATAACCTCGTTGTGTTTCACCGACTTCAGTTCACCGTAATCATTGTGTGTTTCTGTTCAGTCGCTCCAAAATATTTGTGTTTCAGAGAAAGCTATTGATCCTGTCCCTTTCAGTCTGATCAAATACGTAAACAAGATATTCAGCTTTATGAGTCCAGCATTTCTCTGAAGCTGATTGCACGGGACTGAGGCATTGATCAGACGCAGATGTGCACGAATGAACTGTCTTCACATCAGCTGTCCGACTCCTGCCGGCGAACGCAAGATCCGCTTTAACTTTTGATGCTCTTATCAATACTGGATGGGATTTCTTTAAGTCATCTTTGTCAAGTCAGAATTAGAAACATAATCAGCAGTATCAACTATATCTAGATTAGACCCCCCCCCCCCCCCCCCCCCCCCCCCCCACAACAGTAGTTTTTTTTTTTTTTTTTTTTTTTTTTATTTTTGTGGTGGGTTGAGGTTCAATGATGTTGAGGAAAA
>CAAKHD010011977.1:318624-332924 GCA_901007705.1 Fistularia tabacaria
AAACTAGAATTAAAAAAAAAAAAACAAGCATTAACTTTATCTTAATTTAGATTAGCCCCCCCCCCCCCCGCAGAACATCAGTGTTGTTGTATATGTTAATATTGTGCTTAATTGAGGTTGTGGTGTCAATGTCAGCTAATGTAGTGCAAACCTTGTGATCAAGATAATAGTATTGATGATGATGTTTTTTGTATTGTTTTTTAGGGGGGTAACCAACCCAAGCATCCACAAAACATTTTTCATATTTATCTGTTAATCTGTTATTTTGTGGCGGACACTAAAGGGTGTGGCCTCTCACCCAGGGACTGACGGCTTAGGGGGGCGTGGTTACAGGGGGATACATATGCTGACGTTCCGGGATGTTCGGGAGAAGTGAATTGTTGTGTTGGCGTGTCCACACATTAAAGTTTGAACCCCTCCACAACTCCGTCGTCATATTTCCTCGCCGACGAACCACAATATTATCTTTTAAGATGGGAACTCATATTAAACTTAAAACTCTGGTTTTCGTGTTCAAATAAAATGCTGTTTCTTACCTTAAATTAACACCCTGTGCAGCCGTTGTTCGGCAGATAGTTCTGCATTATAATTGGCTGAAATTAGTCCAAATGTAACATATTTTAATGCTGTTAAAAACCTCCAAACATCAGCCATAATGGATTTTTTTTTTTGCATTAAATCCAAAATGAGTTGCATTGATCAAGCGGTGATCAATTGTGTTATTTCACAACCACACACAATGTTTGTCATGACATAAAAACAATTTGAAAATGATAGGAATAGAATATAAAAATAGGTGTTTGTTTATGTTTTTGCTTCCAGATAAGTATCCAAAATGTACATATGTGTCTTTGACTGTATGGCAGTTACATTAAACATTATTTTTTTTAATTTTTAATCCCCTTCCATCAACTCCATCAATGTACTTTGACCTTCTGTAATCCCTGCTCAGTCAGGACCAGCAGTAACAAGGTGTTTTGGCTTCCTGTGATTTTTATAAATTGCTTTCATCTCCTTCTCATGGTCTCCCTCTTTATCTCAGCACTTGGTGCGCAGTAACATTTAATTAGCATCATAGGGCCGAGGCCCATGCAATATCTATGAGCTGTGACATTTGTGGCAGGGCAGAAATCCCTTCTCCTGACCCCGGGCCTCACACATCTGGGGAATATCAGACACCATCCCCATGACTCACCATGTTGTAAGAATATTCTGCAGCCTGAAGACATTCCAGCTCTTGTTACCAGGTCAGAACTCTAAGCACCCTCCTTACGAAGAAGACTGTCAGAATGATTCATGGTTATTTATCTGGCTGCTTGTGCCAGTAGCAATATTTTTCAGCTGATACAGAGAAATTTATTTTTCTTTTCTGGTTATTGGTTTTGCAACAATTTCTTTGGTGTGTCCATTTGTCTTTACATTCAAAATCTCATGCACCACTAGTTACTAGAGGACGGAATCAACACGACCCTAAGGAGAAGCTAGACAAAACCGTATTGGCACGTTCCAGGAGAAATGGCCAAGGGCCTGTGACTACAGTTTGTGTTAATCTCATGTGGGAAAAGCTAGAGGCTGGGTGCCTTTGAGCCCAGCTGTTCTTTGGCTGTGCCTCAGTGGCCTCAATGTCGATATCCCATCGCTGTTAACACAGAGCTTTTTTCTGGAGTAGTCAAACTTCTTTGCAGGACTTTAACACACATTTAAAGAAAGTACTATTAAGATTTTGTTGGAACTGCGGGGGATTTCTGTGTCAATAAAAGCCAACTAGAATTTTACAGAAGGCATGCAGCTTGGCATTGTGATTTATTTATGAAATATAATGCGGGATTGATATTTTTTTAAAGATGAGCATCCTTCTTTCCCCCTCCCACTGCATCCTGCACCTGGGTCTTTTTTGGCAGGGCTTGAACAAATCTGCAGAGCTTCAAAACTGTTGTTCCTCCAAACTAATCGTGCGACCACACACAACAATCCTCAGCAGCAGGGTGTTGAGCTAAGTTTTATCAGAATCAGCTTTTTTGGCCAAGTACATTCACACGTACAAGGGATTTGGCCCCGGTTGGGTTACACTTCACACTGACATGAAGATAAACAAAGAACATTGTACACAGTACACAACACAGAGTGCAAGCTTGATAATCAAGTAATATTCCATAGGTCAAACAGTCAGTGAGGTAGTGCAAAGAGATAAATGAATGTATTTACACAGTAGTATATTATTTACAACAGGGACATGTATGTAAGGTGTTGTCGGATATGAATGTGTTTAGTAGAGTGATGAGTGGTGGGAAAAGCTTTCATAATTGGAAAATTTTCCAATATTTTCCTACTTAACAGTTCATTTACTTGGGCCTGCTTTGAACTTCCTCTTCTGTAGTTGTCTTGTATACATTCTTAGGCCCGTTTATATCTCAGTCATCTCATCTTAGGTAACTCCATTTGTGGAATCCGAGCAAAAATGATGGCGGATGGATGGATGGATGGATTAACTGGGGCGTACAAATATTACACAATTAATTAAACAAAAAAAAAAAAAAACAGCAGATTGGATTAGTTGAAGCCATTCTCCGATACACACAAACGCATGTGTGAAGGCCCGCACACACATACAAACACGTAGCAGAATAGAATCACAGCATTTTCCTGCCAGCTGACACCCAAGACAGATGAAGCTAAAGTGAAAATACCAGTACTGCCGCATCCATGGCAACAGCATGTACACAGCAACAGGAAGCCTGCCAGGGCCGGTCAGGGACAGGAAACGGTTTGCCATCTCGGCAGGCCCCTGAGGATGACACTGTAACGGATTGAGTTTGCCTCTGAAAGATGGAGATGATTCATTCTGTTACTTGTGATGGATGGAGAGGGACTGAATGGGTGGCCTCCATCCTGAGACCTCCACCCCATCCATAATGGGACCTCCGGCATCTTGGATTGCATGCACAGAAATGTGTGACGGACGGGTCCAGGGTTTCTGTGTTTGTTAAACAGCTGCTGATTCAAAGTGCCAGGCGAATCTGTGTTCATATTGTTTACATTGCGAAAGAGACAATTGCCACAGATGTAATAATTATTTTCCTGCATCAATGCCTTCCAGGGATTCAACAACGAATATCAACAAATGTCTTCTGAAATTCGATCATCATTTTTAGGCCATCTCTTGCCTCCTTTCTGGCATTGCCATGGTCTTTTTTTTAAATGAGGAAAAGAGCGAGAGTGTAATACAATTTAGGTAGTACAAATCAGACATTATGTTGATGACGCATCTGATAATGTTGATGACATATCTGATAATACATAAATGTATATTATGCATAATATATAAAAAGTTAGTGTCCCGAGTTATGAAAGTCTATCCCTTTTGATGAGAAAAAAGCATGATCGCCAACCACCAATCGAGCCTGTAAAGAAAAGCCAATACAGCTTAACACAGTTGCAGGCTGGGTGCTGGAGATAACCACCACTTAGACCCAAAGCATTTCCCTGCTTTTCCTGGAAAATTGAATGGGCTAAGACACTCCAGAAACTCAATTTCACAAGTTTTTTGTCTCCTTTAATCGTAAAACATCATTTTATAATTATAGACATTTAATCATCAAACCCCTGAAATCCGTTCAATGCACAGGGTTGAACCAGATTCCTTTTTTTTATTTTCATATGAATATTCTAGCGGCACGCAAAGACTCCGCATCCCGCAAAACAGTTTGAGATGCTACGAATACATGCATTTTTAATTTCCTCAGAGTCTATTTTATCAGTTTCAAACAGGTAGTGGGAGTGGAAACAAAGGTGCTTCTGCCACCAAGATTCATCTCCAGATATTAAGCCAGACAGTTTTTTTTTTCTTCTTTTTGGAGGGGGGGTGAGCGCAAATAGAAAATCGCTCGGCCCGCTCCTCCAGACAAGGCACGGGTGAGTATAGACTCGTCTGATATGAGATCTGAAGGCGGGTGTCTTGTCGGGGGTCACGCTCAGCCCAGACATTCACCGTGTGAAACGAGAACAGACGCTTTTTCCATTTATTCTTCTAAAATCAAAGAGATGGCGTCGTGGTTGGTGCTTCCGCCTCACAGCAAGAAAGTCCCTGGTTTGATTCCAACATGGGGCCTTTCAGTAGGTACATTGGAGACATTGCAATGCCTAGATGAGTGACTGAGAGCATGAACGGTTATTTATCTATTTATTCGGCCCTGTGATCGACTGGCGGTCAGTCCAGGGTGAACCCCGGCTCTCACCCAATGACAGTTGGGATAGGCTCCAGCAACCCTGCTGTCTTGACTGCATAATAAGCTGCATCGAGACTGAATGAATGAAAAAATTATTTTCAATGGTTTATTTTATTGTCAAAAGATAGCAATAAATGTATTTAAAAAACCCTATAAATATCAGCTTTAATTGACCTTAAGAAGTGCAAGAAATGATAAAGAAACAGGCTTAAAGGTGAGCTTAACATAGCGAGTTGTTGCTCAGAACTACCCATAAGTCCTCAGGAGATGAGACATCAGTCCAATACTTTCCCATTCAGTGTGTATAGACCAAAAGGACGACTATCGAAAGCTTTTAAAAGCATTCATTGACATCATGATATTGATGTTTCAACAGTCATTAAATGGCATCTGAGACGTTTTTCACATCAGTGTCATTATTTGAACTGTCTCAAAATAAAAGTCCAGGCGGCCCTGGACCAGAGGCAGGTATTTTTTCCTAGCTATTTTAGTTGTGCCTGACAACGGAAGGAAACGACAAAAACAAAAGTTGTGTCCCGGAGCTGCTTGAATACACTCCGTGTGTGCAGGATCAGCTTGGAATACAACATAAATCTGTCATTGAGTGTCCTACAATTGGCAGGAAAGTGCATAAAAATGAGTGTGAATTCATTATAATGTAATAGACAGGGGGGGGGGTATTTTTTTATTTATCTTATTTATTTTTGTCTCAAAATCAGCCTGCCCGCCCTTCCTATTGGCTGTGACTCTCCAACATCATGGCAGTTTGAAGCAGCTGCACAAAAAAGAAACACGGACACTTTTTAGAATGATGTCACAAAAGGGAACAAACGCCATCACCTCTGCCGGGTCGTCCATGATAAAGATGCAGTGACGGCTCGCCAAGCCGTCAGAAGCTGCTCGCTGTCGGCCCATGAGGCAAATCCACAAGAAAACACAGAACACTCTGATCTCTTCACCTGGTCGCGCCTTTATCTTCCGTGCTCCTTCCTCATCCCACATCTCAGCACGTTCAACCCATTCTCACGAATACCTCTTTGTCACGGTGATCTAGCTTATCTGGTTTCGGGTGTAAACTGTGTGTACTTCGTCCGTCACTAGAATTCTGAGATTCTTTTTTTTTTTTTCATTTATACTGTGAATACTAACAGAGCAAGTTAAATTATTACTAATAGGTAGTAAATATCAAGAAATGACCAAAGCAGTCATCACTATGTGTTAGGGTTTTGGCCGTCTCCTCTCTGGACCGGACCTCTTGAGCTCTTCAGTCTGGCTGAGGACGGCAGAGAGCCAGCTGTCCTCGCCTGGCCTGTCTGAGACTCAGACACATGTCCCCGGTGACATTCTGAATCCTGTCGTCCTCCGATGTCCTCCCTCGTCCTCAGTAACAAGCAGGCAGCTGGAGCCGAGTGGTCATACAGGACATGACAGGTGGATGTTTTACCTGACAGGTTCTTCCTGAGTTTGTAGAGAAAAGTTTGCAACCACTTCTTTTACTAGAGTTTTTTTTAAACATATCAATTTATATCTTACAGGAATCCCATCTGGAGAAACAGATTCAAATTATTATTTGGAAAGATCTCGATTTTTTTTATTCTTCCAGAAAAACAAGATTACAGAGCATTTTTCCGAGCGCCTGTAGAAACTCCCCTTAATTTTTTAAATTTCAGAAATTTGTCTAGCCGCTGGTTGTAAAAACATTCGTCCAGACTCATATAACTAGCATGTCGAAAAGAACAATACAGGAAGTGGTTGCTGCCCGGTTCCATCAGACCGTACAAACACCTGCCCTGGTTATATCTGTCAGCAGAGATTTGTGCTTCAAAATCTCCTGAGCTCCATGGCGACGTACTCAAACTTACCCGCACTTATGTACTTCATATAAATACTTCGAAAATTGTCCTACTCTCAATAATTTGCCCATTTATTTCTGTATATACAATATCCGCTCATTCTATACACAGTACATAAATATATTTATCTTTATTTATCTTTGATACAAAAGTTTTTATAGGTTAATTATTCTATTTTGTTATGGATAGCTTCTGTCAATATTCCTACTGTGCTCTGATCAATTGCGTTGGAATTTCATTTTGATGTAGAATTTAAAGGACAAAGTCTGTCTAAACTGTACAAGTCTAAGCAATATATATCTATTTATTCCTATGCTAATAGCAGTCTGTTTACTTGTTTATGCTACCTCTTATAATGTGCGAATGTACCTGCCTGCCAAAATGAGTTAATTACCATCTGCGATTACCTACCTACCTACCTACCTACCTCTCCATTAATCCATCCATCCACCCATCTACCTACCCACCCACCCTCATATGTTACAAATCACATCACCCAATACGCTGTCTTAAGTCAAAGGAAATAGGTAACGACAACATGAGTTAATAAGATGGTGTTTAATGTAATGTCTTAACAAGTGTTAATGAAGGTATCCTAATAATCCTTGTTGTTAAATTGGTAATATGCACTTGAAATTATTGGGCATTGAGTCAATTTAATAAGAGGATCATTAAGGCACTGATTCAGAGTTTAATATTTATATTCTAATGTTATTTAGCTTTTAATATGTTTATAGGTTGCCCTAAAACTGAAGTGCACTTATTTATTATGTGTTGCAAACACACTTATTGCCTGTTTAAAATGCCATTTATCCTCTGTTTGATCAAAACAAGAACAGTGCATGTTAGAAACTGAGTAGATTTTTCAAACGAAACTAAAAAACTAAAATATGCATGTTATGATATGATTTTAGAAAGAGTTCAAAGCAAGATGAAGGAGATTTTAAGGTAACTGATATATTTTCACATTTTATGAAGACTAAAAAATAGGAAAAAAATCAACGTTCCTCGGTGATACAGCTGTTTCTGGGACTAATTCAAAGCATCTCCTTGATCAGGCAGCCGCCAAGTGTTTGTTTTCCAGGCCGCTCCGGTCTTTTGGTAGCTCTTCCATCTCGCTACCGCATTTGCTTTCCATCGAGCCCTCATGTGTAATTTATCGGATCAGCCTTAGTATGTTGGCCTGGCTTTCAGGCAGAGCCACGGCATGTAAATTATGCAGAGTACTTTTTTTTTTATCGCCATGGGGGTGGGGGGCTGCAGACGGTAGTCCAGACGTCCACGTCACACACTGCTGATCTGATCGAGGCATCTGGTCAACACCCAGCCATAAAGGGACATTTTAAGGAATGACTTTGAATATTCAACATGAAATCCACACGGTAGCAATGTGAGTCACTACGAAGTGACTGAACAGTTACGGCGTTGATAAATGGCAGCTTTGGAACCGGCAGTCTTCGTTATCGCTGCAGAAACTTGTGAAATGAAATGAGACAAAGCAGCATTTGTCAGATCCAGTTGGAAAAACCTGAACCCGTCAGAAACACAATCGAGAAACTGAGTTATAATACGGCTTTCAATGGGCGCACGGCTGTTGCCGTGGATAATGGCGGTGTTGTGTTTTTTGCATCCCGCTACACAAAGAGGCAGAAATAAAAAGAATCACAACAATCAGAAAGACCGAGAGCAACGAAACAAGCCGGTAGATTATGAATAATCACCTCTCCATTTTAACTCAACTCACTGAGAAAAGATGCTCTTGTCGCTGCCTTTTATCCCAAAAACCCAAAGGCAAGGAGTCTTCAAAACTCAATAGCTTACTCAAAATACTCAGATTACAATCAATAGTTTTGAATGTATACGTGAATATAGATCTTTACGTTTACATGAATGTCTTGTGATATCGAGTGCAGCAATAACACTAGGACGACATTCAAATTAATACTATATACAATACTATTCAATACAATACTATTCATTCATTCATTCATTCATTCATTCATTCATTCATTCATTCATTCATGATCAGAAATTACGCTTTCCCATCAGTCAGGGTCGCTGGGGGAGGGTCATTGAGCGAGAGGTGGGGTTCACCATTGACCCCTTGGTGGTCGATCACAGAGCCACATATAGACACATTCAGCCATTCACTCTCTCATTCACACATCAGAGCAATTTAGGGTCGTGCAGTCGTTAGCTTTTCCGTGTCACAGCAAGAAGGTCTCTGGTTGGATTCCGACAGTGGGAGGCTTTCTGTGTGTAGTTACGAACTCTAGTAGCTAGAGGAAATTAAAAATACATCATAACACGAAAGCTTAGCTCACAGTTAGTTCATTCAAGACTGGAGTGGGTTTTTAACAAAAACTTGAATCCCCAATTACGTGCACATTATTCAGCAATTGGAATCGTTTTTGAGTCACAGCCCGGAATCCGCGCAACAGAAAAGCCCACATAGTTGATGAAACCTGAGCTCCTCCACTGTGAATGTACATTTCAGCGTGTCAGACACCAAACATTCACTTGTTTTTCACCAACAGAGTCGAATGACTCTGCCACCTCTGTAGCTGTTTAATATACTTTCTATGGATCTCTTTTCTTCTCCAGCTCAGGACAAAAAGGAAGAATAAAGTGATGAGGAAACGGCCATGGACTCGCCTGCTGGGGGGAGATAGTGACAGATCTGTGTTCACACACTGCCAAAAAAGATTTATTTTTTTAATCTGAAGTGGTTTTTTTTTTTTTCCCTTCTGCTAGGCAACATCAGAAGGATGATTTTTTTTTTTTCATTTTAAATTGAACCAAGAATCTGTAGTAACATCAAATAAACTTTTCTCACAAAAGGCAAACTGGCTGCAAAAAAATGAACCAGCATAAAGCCAACACCGTGGACGCGTTGAGAAAATCTGAAGGACAGAATCAGTAAAATGGATGTCCTCTCAAGATGTTTCAGTCACATCGTTGCATCTTAGTAATGTAAAGAAAGCGACAGGGATCACTTCTTGTTTTAAAGGACGATGTTATTACGGAGCGACAGACTGATCTTTTCACTTGCAGTTAAAACACCCCAGTGAGCACCCTCACAGATTGCAGTTTTTATTGCGATGCTGCCCCCTTGACAGCCACCTGAGAAGATATGGGAATGTGACCTGGACACAGAGAATAGTCTCACCTTCACTGGCAACAGTCCATGAAACCACCAGCAAAATGAACTCACCCTGAAGGCTACATTTTGTGATTTCAAACTAATGGAGGTCGGATTAGAAATGTTAGTGGTTGGCGCTTCCGCGTAACAGATAAAACATCCCAGGTTCGATTCCAATAGCGAAAATTTTCTGTGTGAATTTTGCATTTTGTCTGCATGGGTCTCCTCCAGGTTCTACGGTTTTCTTCCAAAAAAATGCAGTAGGTACGTTGGAGATCCCAAATTTCCCAAATGTGTTAATGAGAGAATGGCTGCACTGGCTAGGGTTAAACCCTGCCCCCCACCCAATGTCAATAGGCTCCTTTGACCCTGATTGCTGGATATTTAATGAGAATGAATGAATGAATGAATGAATGAATGAATGAATGAATGAATGAATGAGCAAATAGAAATATCAAATATATGAGTTGAAACCAAATTGTTGTTTTTTTAGGAATCCTATTACATTTCCAACAGAAGCTACTTAAAAGAAATCCCCAAAATAAACAAATATAGATGTATGCATGTATATCACACATGCATAGCGTGTGTATGTATGTATACATATATATGTATGTATGTGTGTGTGTGTGTGTGTGTGTGTGTGTGTGTGTGTGTGTGTGTGTGTGTGTGTATATATATATACTGTATATATATATAAGTATACACAAACTCACTATCACACGATATGCCCAAAAGTATTCACTCAGCTGCCTTGACTTGCATTTGAAGTTAAGTGACATCCCATTCCTAATCCATAGGGTTCAATATGACGTCGCTCCACCCTTTGCAGCTATGACAGCTGAAACTCTTCTGGGAAGGCTGTCCACAAGGTTCAGGAGTGTGCTTATGGGAATTTTTGGACCATTCTTCCAGAAGCGCATTTGTGAGGTCACACACTGATGTTGGATGAGAAGGCATGGCTCTAATTCATCCCAAAGGTATTCTATCAGGTTGAGTTCAGGACTCTGTGCAGGTCAGTCAAGTTAATCCGCATCTGTCATCCATGTCTTTATGGACCTTGCTCTGTGCACTGGTGCACAGCCATGTAGGAAAAGGAAGGGGCTCCAAACTGTTCCCACAAAGTTAGAAGCATGTAATTGTCCAAAATGTCCAAATGCTGATGCTTGCGATCACTTCAGCATACCAAGACATTTTGAAAAAAATGATAAATCTCAGAAATTGAAAAATATTGTTGTATGTATTCCTTTAGTAAGTGCTCATTTGTTTCTCATGGATTTCTTGGTTGTCCCAGTGTTGGTGGTTTTGTTGTCATTGGATTTCTGTTTACCTTTTATCCTCATATGAAATACTGTTCGGGACCTTGTCTAGTCAAGCCAATCTAGTCAAGACAGACCTGAAGCAAAGTTCCACCATAATTTTCCTCAAATGGTAATTTCAAGAAAAATGAGTCTGAAAATATTCTGCTGATGCTTCATTTCCAACTCTTTTACTACCGACGTTTTCTCACTCGCTGGATCCAAACAGAAAAAGGAAAGGTTAAAAATTTCTGTTGATAACTGAAAAAGATTTCTTTCACTGGATGCTTTTTTGGGAATTGTGAGTATTTTTAATGTATTGTTTTGCAGTATTTTTGTGATTTAGGTTTTTTTTATTGGGGAGTGGATTTTCATTATTAATTTACTTTATAAATACGTATATCAATTTATACATGGACTTTATAATTCAAGTACTCATCTTGTAAAGCTGTTGGGGAAAAGTGATGATCATATGAGCATGCAAAAAGCATTTTGATACAATCTCAGGGAACTAGAATAGGTTATTTGTATTTTTATTCATTTTGTAATGACTTAAAAACCCTCCTACTCCATGCTTCCTGACATTTACTTTTTACAATGGGATTTGTGTTTTTTAACACCAAAAATCCTTCTCAAAACACGTACTTCATTCACTATTCCCATTCTAATAGCCATAGTTGACAGGAAGTTGGCTGCCAAACTATGTGGACGAGCGAAAAGGCCCATTTGTGGTGTCTCTTGTTCCCCGAGGCAAAGGCTGAGAGGTTTCACTGGTAAACAGAAGTGGCAGAGCGAGAAGAGTCTCTCTGACCATGTTTGCTGTGGGAGAGGAGACGCTCCGGCAGGCAGGAGCTGATAGAAAAGCCATTTGTGTCCGGCCCTCCTCTCCGCTGTCTCACACGGCTGAGACAAGGAAGAAAGAGACCCGTCTGCTGTCACATCTGATTGTCGCCACCAGCCCATGTTCTTCCCTTTGCAGCATTGTGCGCAAGAAAAAATAAAAATTGCCATCTTGCTCGGAGTGATGCAGCAGACCCTTAGCCTCGGCCCTGAGGACGGATTTATGAACGCTGGCCTTCATCTTGCTCCTCTTTTATGCAAAGTTAATCAGCAGCCTGGTGGGTTTTTGGGGGGGGGTCTCCACTGTAATTAATCATGTAATTTTTCAAACAAGCAAACAAGAAAAGGCCACAACATAATCAGCTCCTCCTGGTTCCTGCTCCTCCATCACCACCTTGTTTCACTGTGGCGGCTGTTTTTATCATTCTCTTGGAAGAATGACCAGATTTAGAAATGTTTAAGATTGATTTAAAAGCATGTGATGCTTCTAATTTTTTTTTTTTTAATTTAATTAAACAGCATAACTACAAATCCTACCTTATTTCCCATCATGGACTCAGCCATGTATACACACGTGTCACTCACACCAACAGCAGCAGTACAAAGCAGCCGATGAGGGGAGATGAGAGCAGGCGGAGGGTCACTGAAGCTTTCATTGATAAAACTCCCGAGGGGGCTCATCACACGCTGAAACATATACGCCGCGCACACATCACACACACACACCCCATGCAGCCACACCGCACACAGAGGCAGAGGCTTTTCTGTTCCACCGTGAAGGAGTGAAGTAATACGCCTCCCGTAGCATTTCGTGACTCACTTTATAACACGAAGTAACAATCGAGTCCGTTCTCCTAAATTCTGTTGCTAATACCACAGCTAAGGGATTTAGGTTTGATTCTAAAGTGTGTATGTGTTTGTAGACTCCCATTAGATTCATTCATTCATTCATTCTTTCATACATCTACTCTTCCATACACTTGAGCTACCCATACATTAGTAGGCTTTGAAAGATTTGTTAAAGATTCATGGAAAACTGTCATAAGACCTCTCATCTGAAAACTATTGTTGAGAGTTTGTAGGCTGAGACTGAGATTCTACAAAGACTGTGACTCTCACAGGGTCACTATTTACAAAACTGTAACTTGATTCTTTCAGTTATTTTTTCCCACCATGCAATGTTTTCACCGGGTATTTGCAGAGCCTCTGCTATTTCAGTCCATCTATTTTCCTTCCACAATCGGTTGTGATACGTTGGAGAGTTGACATTGTAAAAGCTGGCCTGTTCTGCCCACAGCTCCACCCTCTGTTCCTCTTTCTGGACGGTCCACATTGATCGGGACACCCTTCGTCTTTCAGTTGATCCATACCACAAAGAAATACCATCTCTTCTGCCAATAGCACTCTGGTGATTGTTTGTCGACCGTCTTTCCTGTTTTCCGGTTTCGTTCAAGCTCATCTACTGGTTGTTGATTGTGTTACATCCTAGAAAAACTAAGAGACGTTTGACGATATCAAAACATGTTTGACATTGTCGTAAGCCCAAGACAAGGAAAAGACTGATTTACAGCTCAGATTACCACCTCATACTTAACGACTGAGATGACGGGAGCACGTTGCAACTCCAGCAAGACTCCACTAAATTTTTTAGTCTGCGAGCATGAAAATTGTTATGTGTAAGCACAACATTGCTTGTGTTGCTGCTGGAAGCAGCTGTTGTCTGCTGCTAGTTTTTCAATTTATTTTATTCTATATTATTTAGTTGATTTCTATATTTTCCATTACTTTGTTGGCGACTGTTTTTCACTTAAATATTTATAACCTAACTAGCTCTACAGCACTGTCCACTTTCTGCTGTGTGAATTAAAATTTACCCTTATGGAGAGAGCATTAAAGGCATATTCTATTCTCTCTCTCCTCCCTCTCATTCTCTCTCTCTCTCTCTCTCTCTCTCTCTCTCTCTCTCTCTCTCTCTTTATATATATATATATACACACATCTCTATATTCATGTTCCTCTATATCACCCTATCCTAAATTCAACTTTAGTGTTATGAGAAGCCTCTTTCAAAATTAAAGTTCTGTGGAAGATTGAATCCATAAAGTAATACCACTTTGGAGTGGGATGACAATCCTGGCAACAAGTGTGTGAATTAAGAAGACTGTTGATAAAATTGAAATAGATATTTATTCTAAAATAATGTTTTAGTTTTTTTTTTAATTTTTTTTTTACTGCTTCACTGATGCAGCCCAGATCTTCATCCTGTCAGCAGCATTGTGATTTAAGTGGCGAGAACAAGCGACTAGAGAAGAGATTGTCTTGAATACACTCTGGTTGAAACTCGAAAGCGTCTCAATAAATACAAGTTGAGCAACAATTGTATTTATTTCTCACACCCAAACTTTTTGCTCCTGATGAAAAACGAAGAATGTCTGGCTCTGGCTGTTTGGAAATGACAGCAGTCGATTGCAATAACGCAGGTTGTACTATTTATTAAACCTCGGTGTATCAGTGGCCTGACTTTTGGACCGATCTTCATCCCATTGCTCTGTAGAGTGTGTGTGTGTGTGTGTGTGTGTGTGTGTGTGTGTGTGTGTGTGTGTGTGTGTGTGTGTTTGTGTGTGTGTGTGTGTGTGTGTGTGTGTGTGTGTGTGTGTGTGTGTGTGAGTGTGTGTGTGAGTGTGTGTGTGAGTGTGTGTGAGCGTGTGTGTGAGTGTGTGTGTGAGTGTGTGTGAGTGTGTGTGTTGGAGTGTGTGAGTGTGTGTCTGTGAGTGTGTGTGTGAGTGTGTGTGAGCGTGTGTGTGAGTGTGTGTGTGAGTGTGTGTGAGTGTGTGTGAGTGTGTGTGTGGGAGTGTGTGTGAGAGTGGGGGTGTGAGTGTGTGTGAGAGTGAGTGTGAGTGTGTGTGTGAGTGTGTGTGGGTGTGAGGGTGTGTGGGTGGTG
>CAAKHD010011977.1:332944-385992 GCA_901007705.1 Fistularia tabacaria
TTTCGGATGAAGAGGGTTTGGTTTGTATGGGTGTGTGTGTGTGTGTATCTGTGTCTGTGTGTGTGTGTGTGTGTGTTTGTGTGTGTGTGTGTGTGTGTGTGTGTGTGTGTGTGTGTGTGTGTGTGTGTGTGTGTGTGTGTGTGTGTGTGTGTGTGTGTGTGTGTGTGTGTGTGTGTGTGTGTGTGTGTGTGTGTGTGTGTGTGTGTGTTTATTTCAGTATGTGCAGAGCTGTAAATATCAAACACATTTGCAAAACACCAGTAACGATGATTCATGCTGAGGATCTTGTGGAGGATTTGACGGGACAACGCAGCCCCCAGCTGTTAGATTATGTGGTGCAATTAAAAGATCCCTGCAAATTACAAATCGATACGAATATGTTGCAACAGTAAAAGCAGTGGGACATCACTTTGCTTCCCCATTGGTTCAAGAAGTACATTTTCAGAACCATGACACCAGATTCTGCCTGCCTTTCATTTCCGAGACGCTGTTTGAAAATTGGCATTTCAAAAACACGAAATGTTCGTTGATGGGAATGACCGTGTGAACAAAGCTTTTCTTGCTGTAACTTCTCGCATTAGATTGCATTTGAAAATTAGTCGGTTTCACAGATTGATACTTCAAAACAGACTATCCAAAGTAAGATATGTGTTATAAGTGCTATAAAGTAAAATAACTTTAACTGGGACAAGTGCTTCTTGTCCTGATTTCAATGATTAGAGCATAAGCGCTTTTTTCTACTTAATGTGTTCTGGGAATGTATTAAACACGGAAAATAAAATGTCTAGCACACATGCTGGTGTGTGGGTAGGTTAAAGTTCCTCTGAAGAGATGATGATCTGCGATCTCTCCATGCCGAGTGTTGGAAAAATACCCCACTTTCACTTCAGTTTTTTTGCTGAGTCACTGCCACTTTCTCAGGCTCTCCTTTCTCTCCTTGCAGCCAGTTTTGTCTCCATCACTTTCTTTACAACCGTCACATTCTGCTTCTGGTAATCCTCTTTTTTTCGCCGCTCGACCTCTTTTTGTCTCTCCAAAACTCCCATCAGGATTTCTTCATCTCCCTCTGCCGTCCTCGTTCTGTTCTCGCCAGCGGATGGAGATTCGGTGATTGATAAAACGGCAAAATAAGATTTCCCTGCGACTCTGCCTCAGCCTTGGCCTCAGACGGGCTGGCGGTTGAAATATGTGCAGTTTGAAATGGACTGTGGTAAATTACATGCACGCAGTTTCTTTTAATCCTGCTGGGCGCCTGTTGTACCAGGATTTACAATTCATATAATTAGCTTTAGGGGGAAATCTTGGAGCAATTTGTGCTGAGTTTTGGATTTTAGTCCGTCACATTGGTTCTGGAAATGATAAGCAATAAACTAATAATATTCACACATCTCGACTGTGTAATTTGAATATATACGTTTTTTTCTAAGTCGCCTACTCCTGCATTGTCATTGCAGCTGTTCAAGAATAAAGCACTGGAGCTCGGAGAGAAGCTGCTTCCCGCCTTCAATACACCGACAGGAATCCCCCGAGGGGTCATCAACCTGGGGAGGTGAGTCTCAGGCAGGCTGTCTCTGCCCCTGATCAGACATTCTGCACACACTCGTTCACACCCCGCAGCCAAAGGTTTGTGTGAAAAAAAAAACCCTCCCCTTCATAATTCTGAAAAAATATTATATTCAAGGATCCTCTAATCAAGTGTCTATGTAAAATAATGGAAAATTACCTATTTAAACCAAATCTGTTTATTTGAAAATCAGATGGAAGTTACCCTAGAATGTATAAGATATTACATTACATGCAATATATAGTTAATTAACTATAAATCAATAATAACACAGTTTTTGATTTTTGTGTGTGTTAGTAGTAGGGGTCAGTTGACAGCGATACCTTCACCTCAGGGTTTTGACCTGGTACTTATGATGTGTTCTTCAAAAACCAACAAATTAGGCACATCAGGACAGATTGACATGTTAAAATGCTCAGCAGAAGTCAAACACAATGAATATAATATTTGTAAAAAAATGTTTGTAAAAAGAAATCTCCAAAAATAACAAAATCATTACAAATATTCTCTTAAATGGTCGATTTTTGCTGTATTTTATTTATTTATTTTGTTATTAGGTGCCTATTAGATCCACTAGTTAACTGAGCTGAAACAATTGAGCTTTATAGTGACAAAGACATTTGGATGAGATTTAATAAACATTTTGGAGAATCACATGAATAATATTTGCATTCTTAAAATGACTTAATCTGTTCTGAACCATTAACCATCTAATACAGAGGCTGAAGTGACACAGCACCGCAGAACAAGCCTTTTTCTATGTATGCAGGGTCTGTTTTTATGGGGAAAAGGGAAGAAAGTATATGAAAATAAAAAGAGGAGAAAGAAAACTGTCTCCTGTGTTGAGAGCAAGCAGACTTGAAGGACGATGAACTAAGAATAAACATCTGAGTGGCGATCACATGTTTGTGTATCCTAAATGCTTGGACCTCATCAGCCATCAACCAGGGATACCAGTACAGTACAATTCAGGAATGTAGAGTTTTTTTGGTCAAAAGTACTGCTTTTTAGCCTGTCTATTGGTAGTAGAACTAACTGTAGAAAAAGACATAAGGTCAAATTTGGCGGATATTTTGTTAGGATTCACTCAGTTTAAAGCAACCGCTGTATCTAGGGGCATTTTAGTTTCTAAAAGGAAAGGGAGAGAGATGATTCAGACCATGGGTTACAAATAATATACTCTATATTATATTAAATCCGACAACTTGAAGGACTCTAACTTATTTATTATATTTTAGATCATTTCCCTTGAGTTTCTAGCTTATTTATTTGTGATAACTTAAAGTTTTCAGCTTATTTTTACATTTTCAAACGAATATGTTGGCTCATTATTTAGGAATCAGAATTTATTACATTCGTTACCTGATTTTGAATAATATTAGGCTCACTGATTACCAGATGATTTATATGTCAAATTTAGCTCATTCTTCACTTATTTTAGCTAGTTTATTAACGATTTTCATAGCTGATTTTTATTTTCCCTTGTAATTTCAAGCAAATGTGAGTATAACATATTTTCATTATATAAATTCAAGAGCCAATTGCTAAAAAAGAATAAGACAAATGGTATGGATATTTAAGAAATTAAATTAAACCATTAAATTATGTTTTTCATGTAATAGCAGCATTTAGTAATTCAGGATCCAAGATTCATCACCTACAATTCTCTATTAACCCTCATTTTGATGATCAAAGTCTTACAGCAGTGTAAGATTTTTGTAATAAATAAATACAATTTTAAAAATATACACTGTCTGCCATCTATTTAATTCACCTGCTTCCATTTAACCAGGCAGCCACACCAGACAGCTGCCGCCTTATTTAATTACCTTATTCTGCACTTCATTTCCGTGACATGGCCGCCCTGAGCCTGCAGCGCAGATGGCAAGGAGGAACTAGGCTGCCCGTAGTTTGGTCATGTGGGGTGATAGGAGCTTGCAAAAAATGTTTCTACACACACACACAACAACGGAATATGTGGAAATATCTGGTCTCTCCACACTCCGCCTGCAGCCATTGTGTGGGCAGTTTTTTTCTTTTCACTGCATTATCATATGTTCTGTGTCGTATTTTGACTTTAAACCTCTCCAGCAACACTAAGAACATCCACTCTCATGCCACTTCATGGCTGGACGTACTCTCATGCGCAGTCTCTTTTATTTAGTGAGTGTATGAAACATTTAAACTCAAAAAGTTTTTCTGAAAGTCTTTTTTATTCCTTTTTTTTCTTCTATTCCTTTTTGGTTTATTTTCACACACAGCATTGAAAAATCCCGTAGTTTCTTCTTGTTCCTGCTGACGGGCGTTTCTGCCTCACGGTGTATAGTGATGCTCGCGCAGTTTGACATGAGGGCTTTTTGCATCGACAAGTATGTTGTGCTCTTGGCGGGGGGTGGTTAATTCTGAAATTACTGAAGCAGGCAGAAGTACACGCCTGGTTTGTGACATCACAAATAATGAAGTGAATTGTAGACTGGTGAAACCGTCTCACATGTCCATAAGACACATGCGTGTGAAAAATGTCTGCAAATATATTTTTGTTTGTTTTTTCTATGGGGAGCAATTCAGATTCTCAGGATTTTATTTTATTTATTTATTTATTTATTTATTTATTTATTTATTTATTTATTTATTTATTTCATCATCACAAAGCTTGACCAAATGCAAATGAAGCCAAACATCCTTACAGTCAAGCCCGGCTAAGATTAATATTATGTCATCCCCGTCAGGTGAGTGATTGAAATGAAAGAACAGATCTTTCTTGATCCACCTTTAACAGGGAGATTAAACAGTTTAGGAAATGCTGTTTGCAGTGATCCTGACATACAGACGAAAAGCTGTTTTCTTGTTTTTTTTTCCCTGCGTCTATAATTACGGATAATATACATTCATCAAGCATCATTAAATCCAATCAACATTCATATAATCATTCACCATCTTAATAAATAATAATTTACCATCATGAGAATTAGCAATTTTCATAGTAAATACAGCTGGAACTATTCTCCTGTCAAATGCCAGGCTCACTGATGATGTCATGCTGTGATGTCACACAGGTCTCAATCAATAGATGTTTTGCTGTAATAGGATGGAAATGACAGAATATTTGTTTTCGAAACGTTATGGCATTGTGGATCTAATTCTTTTAAAGGTTTGACATCTGTATTTTTCACATTTAAGATGATTTTCAACAGGGCGCTGGCCAATAACGAGAAAATCCCATGTATTATTGTGACAAATCCCATGAATGATGACCGTTTTGCTTTCATTCAGTTTAATAATTAATCATACATTGGTAGTACAAGTAGTATTCAGGGCAGGGTTTTATTAATTTTCGGCAACCCATTGTACTTATTATAGGATACATATTTCCATGATATTTGACATCCTATTACATGCTTGATTGCTGTGGAATAGCTGTCATATAAAAGGCTACGAGCCACTGCTGCTGCCATCCTGCACCCACCTCCGTTCTTCTTCTTCGAAAAGCATGACCCCTCCCCCAACATTTAATGGCTGCCGTTCCTGAGCAGTTTTATCTGCATCCCCCTGCCACCATCGCTTTCTCTTCGAGGGAATGTCAGCCCAAGCCATGACCAGATGTCTGGTCACGCTCACGTCCCTGTTTATTCCAGCTCAAATGATGGCTTTGTGTTTACGCACAACAAAATTGTCCTTATTTGCTTGAGGAAAAATTTGCGTTTATGAGACCGACAACAGGTAAATTGTTCTGGAAAAAACCTCAATAACCTGAAAGAGACTAATTTTCATTGAATTATTTCAGCTTATCATACCATTCAGCTCTCACTAGCACAAACCTGTAAGAGAAAAAAAATCTACCATTATTTTTTGCTGGGAAGAGATTAGATGCTGTGTTCTGTATATGTTTTATAAAAAACTACAAAAAACATTTCTTTTTGTGTCTCTATCTTAGAGATCTCACAGTGTCCTGTTAAAAAAGACCCTCTATGAGCCCACAGTTTCCACAGGGTTCTTTTCTTGGTCCGCTGCTGTTTTCACTTCTCATAGCACCACTGAGCAAGATTATGCGATCATTTCAAATCAACTCTCCATACAGACAATCTGCTTCTTCATACACCACGAACCAAAGATGGATCGGACACTGCCATATGTGCCTGAACGTCCAGTGCACTCCCAGTGTTCCAATCTGTTGTCTATGTCCAAGGTCTGAAATTGACACCTATACATTGGCGAGAGGACCTTTTCTTTTCATGCACCAACCTCCATTGTGGTTGACATCCGGCACACCTGCTTTCTCGATTCTTTAAAGCAATTCTGAAAACCAACTTGTCTGCCACTTCATTGGAAGCCCTCTGTGCATGCTCTCCCTCGTGTCTGTGTGGGTTTCCGCTGGGTCTTCCTTTTTCCTCCCACAGCCCAAATACATGGTGGAGGTTTATTGACTGCTTCTAACTCCATTGAGTTCCTCACTCTTAGAAGGCCTGAATAAGTGAATTGAATGTGTGTCTTTATCTTATTTAGTCCTACTCTTTGCCCTTCTTATCTGTATCACACTTTGATGGAAAGTGCTCTATACATATATCCATCAGTCCATCGGCTACCGCTGATCCTACTTAGGGTCGAGGGGAATGCTGGAGTCTATCCCAGCTGCCATCGGGCAAGAGGCGGGGTTAACCCTGGACTGGACGCCAGTCAATCATGGATATTGACAAGCAACCATTCACTCTCATACGGGGCAATTTTCCCAATTTTCCAATGAAGAAAAAGCCACGCAAACTCCACACAGAAAGATCACACAGATCTTCATCTCTGCGACCTCCAGCTCAGCCTCCTGTCTTTTTGTCAGTGTCACAGCTCCTAGACCATACAGCATTGCCGGTCTCACCACTGTCTTGTACACCTTTCCTCCATTCTGGCTGATCTTCTATTGCATAGTACTCCTGACACTTTTCTCCACCAGTTCCAACCTGCTTGAACCCTTTTCTTTACCTCTTTTCCACACTCTCCATTGCTCTGGACTGTTGACCCTAAATACTTGAAATGCTCCAACTTCTCCACTCCCTGTAGCCTCATCGTTCCACCCGGGTTCCTCTCATTCACACACATATATTGTGTCTTGCTGCAACAAACCTTCATTCCGCTTCTTTCCAAAGCATACCTTCACCTCAACCTTTTTTTTTCCTCAACCTGTTCCCTGCTCTCACTCCAGATCACAATGTCATCTGCAAATATCATGGGCCATGGAGATTCCTGTTTAAACTCATCTGTCAGCCTGTTAATCACCACTGCAAACAGGAAGGGGCTCAGAGCTGATCCCCGATGAAGTCCCACCTCCACCTTGAACTTCTCTGTTACACCTACAACACACCTCACCACTGTTTCACAACAAGCATACATGTCCTGCACTCCTCCAACATACTTCTTTGCCACTCCAGACTTCCTCATACAATCCCAGAGTTCTTCTCTCGGCACCCTGTCGAATGCTTTTTCTAGGTCTACAAAAGCACAATGCAGCTCCCTCTGACCTTCTCTGTACTGCTGACTTCTGCTCTGAGTCTAGTTCCCACTACTCTTTCCCATAACTTTACTGTATGGCTCATCAACTTTATCCCTCTATAGTTATTGCAGTTCTGCACATCCCGCTCTATTTTTGAAAATCGGCACCATCATACTTCTTCTCCATTCCTCAGGCATCTTCTCACTCTCTAAGATCCTGTTAAATAATGTAGCCAGAAACTCTAGCGTTGCCTCTCCTAGACACTTCCATACCTCCACAGGTATATCATCAAGACCATATGCCTTTCTAGTCTTCTTCCTCTTCAATGCCTTCCTCACTTCACTTTTACTAATCCCTTCTACTTTGTGGTCTACAATAGTCACCTCCTCTACCCTTCCCTCTCTTTCATTTTCCTGATTCATCAGCTCTTCAAAGTACTCTTTCCATCTTTCCATCACTCTTCTAGCATCTGTCAGTACATTTCCCTCTCTATCCTTAATCAACCTGACCAGCTGTGCATCCTTTCCATCGCTATCTGTCTGTTTTGCCACCATGCCAACCACCTCTCTACCTTTTCCTGTCATCGTCCCAATATTCAAAGTCCCTACTCTCAGTCTCAGACTCTCACCTTTCCTCTTCTCTCTCTACCTTTGAACACACCTTCCTCCTCTCCTTCTACGACCCACAGTAGCTCAATTTCCACTGGGAGCCTGTAGGTTATCGGCACCAATGGCGGTCATTGTTAACCCGATCCGGTATGAAATTCTTAGGTTTGATTCGCATATTTAGATTTGGCACAAGTTTTACGTCGGATGCCCCTCCTGATGCAACTCTCTGCATTTATCCAGGCTTGGGATCAGCTCAGGGAGACACTGGCCCGTGCCCCCACAAGGCTGGCTCTGGGAGACACTGGCCTGATGCTGCATTCTTGGCTTTTATTTCACTGCATTCTTGTAGAAAAGGTTGGAGAAATCCAGCTGCGGTACTTAGTCGTGCTCGGCTGTGCTCTCTGTTGCAGTGGCACCAGCTGGAGTTGGGGCTGGGCGTCAGCTGGAAGCAGCATATTGGCCGAGTTTGGGACCCTCCACCTGGAATTTGTCCATCTGACAGAACTCTCCAACAATCCCATCTACAAAGAGAAGGTGATGTTCCTTGACTACAAGGCTTAGCACAACTCTGTTCATGATGTTTGAGTAGGTTGTTTAATTCATGGACATAAGTTGAATATTACCTGATTACAAGGCCACAATGTGTTTTGTTGTATTTATAATTGTGATGTGTAACTTTATAGATACAGATCATTCCTGTCTGTTTTTCTTGTTTTCTGTCTTGAACAGCATATCACAGCACTCTTTTCATAACATCACAAAATGCTGTAAGAAAACTCAAATCAAATGACGTTAAAAAAATTGGCAAGAAATTACAGAAAATTTTGAATTAATTTTAAAATGACTTAAAAAATCATTAGAAAGATATTGTCTATAAAATAGCAAGAAAATGCCTACATTTCAGCTTAATTTAAGGTAAAAGTGGATTAAACCATCTCTTCACTTTGGAATAGAAACATTTATGTGATTACTGCTATGTATCACAAGTGTGATAATGACACATTATCACACTTAATGACACACAGAGGTATTGAAAATGGGACATCTGAATATTGGGATTTGAATCCTTTTACAGCCTTAATTTTTTACTTCCGTATGTCTTCCAAATGCTTTATTCCAGGAAGATACGTTACATATGATACTATAAACCTCAATATATATTTGTATTCTGCTGTTTGCAGGTGATGAACATCAGGAAACTGTTGAACAAGATAGAAAAGCCCCACGGCCTCTATCCCAACTTCCTCAGTCCGGTTAGCGGCAACTGGGTCCAACGTAAGTGTGAAGTTCTCCACATCGCTGCTCCATGCGAGACATGCCAGAAAGTGTGTCTTTAAGTGAATTCAAATTTTCTTCACCAGTAGGTGGGGTGAACAGAGGGTCGGTGGATTTGAACCTTATCGCGCATATAAAATTAACAGATGAAACATAAGGGAAATTCAGAAAATGACATTTGTGTTCTTTTATCACACTGTTAAGCAGCAAATTTCACTCCAGCTACAGTTTTATGGAGTGCAATTCTTCCTGTCCCCCAGCTTCAATTTCTAATAATTTATCATGGCTTTGCTAATTTTGGACAGTTCTACAAAACTGACGAGAGGAAGAACTTTAAGTGCAAAAGGCATGTTTAGCTCCAACACCCCACCTCTAGTTCCTTCTAGAACCAGAAGATATTCAGAAAAAACCCATTCTCAAATCCCCTTTTTGGAGAGCGTGTTCTTTCCATTCTATATTTCTGAACCTCGTCAAAAATTTCCTAACCTCGTCTAATGAACGGCTGTTCCACGGTTCCAGCTTGTCACCTGGTAGGTCCAAAACACCACATTGCATCAAGTTCATTTTACATCTCTGCTCATTTTCCTCCCCTCAGACCAGGAGTCACCTGAAGTGTCAGACCTCATAGCTGCTCGCCTGTGTCAGCCAGCCATCCATCAATATCTTCTCATTTCTAATATCAAGCTCGTAGACAGCGGTGACAGCCCGGCTCCTGTTGCTCTGGGTTATTAAAATGATAATGAATTCAATTACTTTAGGAAATTGGATCTTTCCGATTTACCTGAAAAGAGCTGAAAATAATCGGGGGGATAAGAGGAGGCTGAGACTGACAAGTTGGTAATTTTGCAAGATTACAAAGGCTAATTGTTGTAGGCGAACGTGAACTGAAGAACAACTGTATGTTATTCAAGAATAAGAGGAAAGAAGTGCCCCCCCAACCATGCCCCCCCCCAAACACCACCACCACCACTACACCCCCAACCCTGAGAGGGACCCCTGATGCAGCCGCAGAATGTAATCCTATCCATCTCAGAATCTGATATAAGAACAATCAATTTCTCCACACACGCTGGTGGGAGCCTACTTCATTCTTGATTCAGAGCATTTGCAACTATCCCTGCACATTATGCAACAGGGTGAGATCCAAAGTACATAGATATAGATATAGATATAGATATAGATATAGATATAGATATAGATATAGATATAGATATAGATATAGATATAGATATAGATATAGATATAGATATAGATATAGATATAGATATAGATATGGAGTATCCTGGGTGATATTGCATATATGAGTATTGTGTTGTGATCAAAATGATACAAATGAAATGGAAGAATAAATCCAAGATTATTTTAGCGAATTGTTACATTTAAGTATTTGACAATTTCAATACAATAAGTGATAACATTATAAGTAAACGAAGACCTATATGAATGAATGCTGATTTATTTATGCAGTCAATGCCTATATGTGTGCACTGTATCACCTTAAAGTAATGTGAATTAATTTCCAAAAATGACTGAGCAATCTCTCTCTCCTCATCCCTTCTCAGATCATGTCTCCATCGGTGGCCTCGGGGACAGTTTCTACGAGTATCTGATAAAGTCCTATCTGATGTCAGACAAGACGGACGAAGACGCAAAGAAGATGTACTACAGCGCACTGGAGGTATGGAAATGATCCTTTTACATTAGTCGCTCACATTTATTCAGGGAAAGATACTTCAGATGAAATGATAATGGCGATGATCATTTACATAAATCTTTAATCAAACGCAGAATACAAATAAAAGGAGAAAAGTGTCTGCTGACAACAAGGGGGCATTGTGATTTTATTTTCCAGAAAGGAAAATTTCCTTCGTCTTGTTTTGAGGTGATCCATGAACACAAAGGCGTTGGCTTTCTGTAATGCAAAAAACAAATTTTTCCTCATCGCCCAGGCACCACATGAAAATTTGAAAAAAATAATATATATACTTTCTTGTCAAGGCTTTAACAAGTGGATTTTATTTTAATTTCTCACAGGTTTTTTTAATGCAGAACAAAAGCCATTTGTCTAAATGATAGAAGTAGACAGTTTTTTCTTTCCTTTTCTTCAAAATCAAGATCGGATAGTGTCTTTTCCTTTCACTGCCACGAGCAGAAGTGACAAAAACTTCTACATGTGAAAATAACAATTTGCAAGTAAGCAAAGTATGGGAAAAAAACAACAAAATGTCCTCAAATTGGGACAAAAGGTCTGCAATGGTTTTAAACAGCTTTTAGATGTGTCATCGCCACCTCCTGACAGCAGCGATGCACTGCTGAAAGAAGATTCACCTCAAGAACTGTCTGAAAAAATCAACCTCCCATATTATCATGATGAATTGAATGTATGAAAAAGCATCATGACCTTTATTGTCTGGCACAGATAAGTATTTTTGAGAAATTGCTTTTTATTTCAATTGAGTGACTTACCATACAGTTAAGTACAGAGATATGAAATGTATTGTTTATGGGTTAGTAAGACACACTTGCACAAAAAGACTGAAATCGAACTGCCGACCAATTATCCGTCATTCAAACCCTTCGTGTTTATGCATAAAAGTGCGGGGGCTTCACTCAAAATGCACCGAACGGCTTGGGCAGACACCGACGCAGAGATGAAATAATTTTATTCAGAGCACCACAAGCTGAAGCAGCATACTTGTTACAGATGTTCTCAGTAGACGGGTCTTAAGGGGCATGCAGGGAAGTAAGGAGAAAGATGATATAAAAAAAAAAAGGCCAGGTTCCGGGTGTTGCGTAATGGTATTAAATGGCAAGTGTACTACATCTATTCACGGAGAGCACTCACACTACCGCTAAGTGTTTGTGTACACGAGCGTACATGCATAAAAATAAACTGCAGATAATGTCGGAGAAAAAGCACGTTCCCTCAGGCTGCAATTACAGTAGCAGACAACAAAAAAGAAAACTGAGACTGCAATTGAGGTTTCCTCAGTTCTCATCAGAGGGTCAAACCCGAGGCATAACTGCTAATTACAGATGCTGCCACTCCTCCCGTGAATCAGTATTTGAATGGCCCAGGACTCCCTCGATAGCGCATTACTTTTCTAGCTGTACGTTTATCTGCATATCAAAGGTGAAGGCGCTGCATGACTCGTCATGTTTAACCGCAAATTACGAATTAAAAACAGAATATATAATAACACATTTTTCCACTTCGGCTGCTAATTAGCTGGAACACATCAGTCTCCACCTGGAATAACTCTGTTCCATATGGAATAATAGACTATCATATAATTTTCATTATTTTTGATGGTCTTCCCACATCTAGTTGTGAATAAGATCCTTATCTAAAATCTATCTTAACACTTTCCTCAATCTTGGGGGACGATGTATCTCAAGTGGTAAGAGTGGTAATCTTTTAACCGAACGTATCCAGTTTGATTTCCACGCCCCTCTTGGTGTTGGTGTTGGTGAGCAGAACACTGAACCACTAACTTCTGTGTGTTAAAATAGTTCATCTAAAAACATTGGAGAAAGGTAATTTGGCTAAAAAAAGGTTAAAACCTGGGAAAATGTGAATTCTATGCAGATGACAGTGAAATAATATAAAATTAGATCTGCGAATATCTTATTCCATGTGCTTTTTGTATTTGAAATTATCACTTGAACTGTCTTATATGAAAGCAGCTCACAACGAATGCTTAATTGGTGAAACTTGGAAGTCCTCAGTGTTTTAAATCCTGGAGGTTTACACTTTGCTAACTCTATCATAAATTTCAAAATAACTCTGTTCTTCCATAAACTGTTGCTGTTTTCCCTGTCACAGATTTGCATCGTGAATCTTTCGTCCAAGATGGCTTCTCCACTGATTATCGAATATCATTGCTGATCAGAATTTGTTCAAACTTCTTTGACATATGCAAGTTAAGGCAGGTTTAGTCTCCCTTCCTCGATATCAGAATCAGTGTTTACATTTTACAACAAATCTCAATGTATCAGCCAACTGCATGAATTTAGCATCAGAAAAACGTGGGGAAGAAGTTTGATTTTTATAACAGTTAAATACAAGGCCGACATTAAATTAGAAAATTGACTTTGAAACAATAATGTCAAATTGAGTCAAGATTTACATTTGGACATATAGCAGGCATTAGATCAACTTAAGAACAACATACGTCCCAGGCATATCCATCGCCAGTGTCCAGACACTTGGGTTAAAGCCTCCATTCAAGCAAATCAAAATAACAACATAGGAAAGGACAGAAATAACCATCAGTTTGAACCGTTTGAGCCGAAACTTCTTATCCACGATACAAGTAAATAGATGAAAGAAAACAGTTCACATCTGCGGCTGTTTGCAGACAGATCCGGTGGAAACAGGGCGTCAGATATCCAGCCAAAGATTTTTCTACAATACTAGCCTCTATCTCCTCACGTCACCATGAGGGTGCTGCAAGGAGGAAACACATCCCTGCAGCTTGATGCAGGAGCACTATGTTACCATAAAAACATGTGCACACCTCCTTCTGGTGGTTTATTAAAAACACTTCATGTAGAGGGCCATGTGCAGACACAGACATCCTTTATATTTACACATATATTAGGCTGCATAGCAGTGGAGATGTGGCAGAAAATTGCATGCAGAATTTTCATCTCAGTGTTATCATTTCAGCACATATTTTATTTAAATATGACAAAAGAAGCATTTTCAAAGTCACTAAATAACAAAAAATATTCACCTTCTTCTTTTCGAACTAATTCAGTAACTGATTGGACATGAGATTGAGAGCAGAGTGCCGACCCTCTTATTTATCAGCACTTTGTTGAGTTTCCCTACTGATTGTCGCAAATATGCTCTTCAGTGCAAAATAAGAAGTAAGCCAGGCAGATGAGATGAAAGAGAGACGAGGAAGAAATAGACTACATAACAAAGAGAAAATGAGAGAATGGTCAGACACTCAGAAGCTTTGGCCAGCTGTATTTTTCTTTTCATATCCTATGTTTAATCTTAAAAAAAGGGCAATCTCCCGATAAGATCTTCCATTTTTTTTTCTATATTTGTCCAAAATCCAGTTCTTTGATCGATAACATCTTCTGTTTTAACAAACTTTAAATATATCACTATAAAACCTCGAATTTCATACTCACTAAAATTGCTGAGTCGTAAAACAAATCTTTTTACTGTAGACTTGCAGTTCAAGACTTTGTCTACATTCAGGTTATGTTTGCTTTGTTTGTGTAATTTTTATTTGCATGAGGTGAAAAAAAATAATGATAACCATGTTGTATCTCCCCAGGCGATTGAAGCCAACTTGGTGCAGAAGTCTCCTGGGGGTCTCACCTACATGGCCGAGTGGAGGGGAGGCATTCTGGATCACAAGATGGGTCACCTGGCCTGCTTCTCTGGGGGCATGATTGGCATTGGCGCTGATGATGGAGCTCCTGAAAAAAGGCAGCACTACCTGGACCTGGCGGCGGAGATCACACACACGTGCCACGAGAGCTATGCCCGCTCAGGTGAGTGGAGTCACAATGGGTCCGAGTGCAATGTTTTTTCAGATGTGATGCTTGGTCAGTTTAGGTTTGTTGAGTTATTATTTATTTCATTATCGTTGAAAGGAATTGGCTAAACCTGAGCAGATTTGGCCTTCTTGCTACGATAGAAGACAGATGTGTTTTTGCCTCCTATAGCTGAAGAACCATGGAAGAACCATATCCTTATGATTAACTTAGTATACTGTACAATAACTGGTATTCTGTTGTTACCTGCTACCCTGCCTCAGTCCGAAGTCATCAGATACTTAATTTGGGAGCAAATACAGCAATAAAGGACACAGTGATGGAACACAGGGCCTCAGTCAGTGGATGTTTAACCAGTGGAGAGAATTTGTCAAATTCGTCTCTCAGTGTCATTTGGGAGAATTTTAGTAGTTTCTATGACACTGCAGCATTCATTACTATGAACTACGCATTTAAAAAACAAAGAAACCTATTTGCATGTTCTCCTCCCAGTGTGATTGTCATCAGGGTGAATAAAGGAGCATTTATTAAGGCAAACATAATAACTCGAGATGTGTCATTTTGCAAGTTTGAAAAACACAATCCATAATGTGATAGTTAGTGGATGATCAGGTATCTGTGTTTTCAGTAAAACCTAGTCTCGGCAGTTTTTGGACATAACACTTTCGTAAATCCCTTGATGTCATCACAATTATAGTCTTTTAAGACCATCATCCCCTGTTTGGAATCGAAATTGATATTATGTTTTATCTGCTTGATCATTTATGTATTGGCTTTCCATTGGGCACAGCAGATGGATGCATGGATGGATGGATGGATGTGTGCTGGTCTATGTATTTATGTATGTATGTATGTATGTTTATACAGTATATATTTGAGAATGCATGTGTGTATGCTTGTATGCATTCATGGATGGATGGATAAATATGTGTGTGTATGTATTTATATGAGTGGGCATGCATTTATGTTTAGTATATACACAGTATATATGAGAAAGCATGTATGTATGTTTGTAAGTATTTATGTATGTATGAATGTATGAATTTATACATAGTATATTTGATTATGCATATGTGTATGTATACACCTATGGATGTGTGTATCTATGAATGAATGTATGACTGTTTTTTTCTATGTGAGTATTCATGTGTGTATTTTTGTATGCATGTGTAGTTTTGGAACTGAAAGTTTCTGGTTCGCTTCTCAAGCTCCTCCGAGCCCCTTAGCGGTTGCTGAGCAAGACACTGAATCCTTACCTGTTCCCCTGAGTGCTGCTCAGTGGCTCTTCTCTTCTTCATGGTTCATCCATGATGGGGAAAAGGCATAGGAAAAATTCCTGCAAGGGATGAAAAAAGTATTCAAAAAATATACCAAATTACTGTATTTCCCCACAGGGGCTCCACTCTGTGTCTGATTATGAAAGCCCATGAGGCCCTCAGAGTCAGGAAGTGTCTGGAAGGGTGATATTGTAAATTATAAACAGACCTTGTATTTAAATTCTGCTTTGACTCAGTTCTAGGTAGCCTCACCTCCAAAGAGACACGTTACACCTGATGAAATAACTTAAAATGTTTGCTTTTTCTCTGATAATGACTGTGAAAATCAAAACCCTTGTGCTGTTGAAACAGAGAACAGCAGTAAGGAGCTGAGAATGAAACCCCTTTAGACTGAAACTACAGTTCAGACTATAAATGAGGGAGAACAGAAGAGCTGATATGTTTGCACTTTTATAATCTGAGTGTAATCTTCAGCCAAAAGTAAGATAGAGTAGGAAAATAACCAAAACTCGCTTCCCTGTTCCCCTGTAAATGCGAAAAATCACTAATAAAATCCCAGGGGGGGGGGATTGTGCCTAAAATCTTACCATCTAATCCATGCATCACCAAAAATCTAAAGCTAAAAATCACCATTCAAGACAAAACAACAAAGAAGATACCAGTGTAAATCTGGAAAAAAGACAGTCAGTTTAAGATATCTAGAAATCTTTTCTCTGCCCATTTGTGAAATGCTGTGAGGGTTCCTCCTCCTTTGCGTCTTCTCAAAAGCCTTTGTGACTCATCCAATAACAGCCCCCTTACTATGCCTGGAATACAGTAGTTTTGATCTGCAGCCCCAGCAGGCTGTTCACTCCCCCACCAGGTTTCTCTCCAGTCATTAAAGGGACTGGATGGAGCTCGGCAGCTCCTGGATTAACTTCCTGCTGGAGAGAAAAGATTCGCTCTTGTGTGCGTGCTATTTAGCCCCATCTTAAATACTGATACCAAAACGGCTTTTCTGGGCAAGGAAGTTTGGAAATTGGTGATCTCAGAGGAAAAGCTCTGCTGGATTTAGGAAAATTCTGATGCTTCTTTTCTTCCTCTTTAAATGCTTCTTTCCTTGTGAGTAGCAAAGTGTAGCCGTGCAGTTTTAGTTTATGCAATTTCAGCAATGTTAGTAATATTCTCTGAATCAGGCCTTCATTTAGAATCTTGGACTTGTAATGGTCACAAGTCTCCTTCTCCCCCCATTTGAGCGGTACTGTGTCTTCTTCAAGCTCAAGCCTTCGAACAAAAGCCTGGGAGCTTGTCTACAATCACTGTGTATAGTTGGTTGGCCGTCACCAGTTGGCCTGTCAGGAACTGTATGTCCCACAAGACAAGATCTTGGCTCTGCCTTTCTGGATCACCTTGGAGCTGTCCCCCCCCTTGATCCTGGGACCTCTAGCCCATACTCAGTTCGGGGGTTCCTTTGTACGATGCAAGCCACCCGGTTATGATGCTCCGTATATGCCTTTCCTGCCAGTAGCTTGAACCCTTCTGTTATGTGCTGTATATTTTCAGGGGTATCTTTACACAGCCCACACCCAGGGTCTTGTCTGGTGCGGTAGGCTACTGCATTGATCCATCTTGGGTTGTGTGGCCACGGTCAATGACTCTGTACTTATATAAGTCAGGCCTTTTCCAGCCAGTGGTGAGTCTCACAATGCCAGCTCCTCCTTCAAGCTGCTGATGGCTAATGCCATGCTTGTCTGGGCTTGTCTGTCCATGAAAGCCCTCCTGGTTCCTTCTTACCGGAATTCTGCTGCTTGAGGCTTTCGCTTAGCAGATCATCATTGGGGCCAACTTCTTGATGTACTCTCGGTGGCTCATTGGTTCTTCCTGCATACTGGATAGTACTGATCACTGAAAGGGCATTTTTTAAATTTATATGTATGTACATACCAGTGTATTTGGGTGTATTGCAGAAATTTGATAATAAAAAAATGCCTTATAATAATATTTGTCCGTTCTTATTTAGAGGTGATATTTATGGCACACTGACCGAACTTTGATTTGTGTGAGACAAAATGGGCGAAATGTATTCAGACTTTTTGCTTTCCTAGCAGTGGGGAAGCTTGAATGCAGCTTCAAGAAGTCAGACTG
Source organism: Fistularia tabacaria (assembly GCA_901007705.1). NCBI lineage: Eukaryota > Metazoa > Chordata > Actinopteri > Syngnathiformes > Fistulariidae > Fistularia > Fistularia tabacaria. The sequence continues at coordinate 350,792 of CAAKHD010011977.1, forward strand.
TTTTTCCAAACTGCCAATAATGAGAAAATAAAATGAAAAACTACATTTTGTTGTCTATTTTATGTGACTGTTTTTCTTGTTCGGGGTGGTGTAGCGCCCAGGGTAGAACGGTCGTCCATGGAACCGAACATTCTTGGTTTGATTCCCAGCTCCTCCAAGTTGTTGAAGTGTTGTTGAGCAAGACACTGCGCCACTAGATGGCGCAGGGTGGTAAGGGTAGCTGGAGCCAATCTCAGCCTATATGGACACCCTGGATTATAAAGGGCCATACAATCATCCATTCACACCGAAGGCCAATGTTGAGTCCTCGATCCATCTAAACACGATTCTTCTGTCGTTGGGAGGAAGTCGGAGGACCCGAACAGAACTTGCACGAACGGGGGCAGAACATGCAAACTCTACAAAAAAAGAGTCCAATGTGGGGGTTTAAACCCAGGACCTTTGAGCTGTGAGGCGACAGCCTCCCAAACTACTGCACCATTATGTCTCCCTACCTCTCTCAGTTGGTATATTTGACATGTACATGACAGGGTTTTCACAGAATATATGTATATATGTGACTTATTTCTAATATAAATTTCCGTCACAAACACAACCTAACGTGACTGACACAACCACTCAAACATGGAGGTCATAACCCACACACACATAATTGAACAAACATCTCATTGTTTCCCTGTTCCTCTCTGAAATAGCTCTCGAAGCAAATCAAATATGCTTTTATATTCAGTTTCATTTCATTGTTACAGAAAAAAAAAAGACATTGTGAATGTAATATGGAACAGCATGGAAAAAACAAAGCCACTGGCTGGAAGGCAAATGTCTAGCAATTCCAGCATGAAACTTATCAAACATTTTGTATAAACTCCATTGATATCTTTATGTACACACAGTTGTATGCACAATTTAGGCACGGCTGACATCATTCTAAATCCCTTGAATCCTTTCTAAATTAGAGTTAATAGCATGTCATCAAATGATAAAAAATGCAGCAAATGAAAGGAAGAGAAACCAGAAATCAATATTCGGTGTGACCACCCTTTGCTTTAAAAGCAGCATAAATCCTCCAGGGTACACTAGCACAATTTTTGAAGGCGATCAGCTGGTTGGTTGTTCCCAAAAAATCCTGGGAATCAAAACCAAAGATCGACTCCTTTGGCCTCTTCACGTGATCCCAGGCAGGCTCGATGATGTTGAGGTCCTGTGGGGGCCTTGCTGTCATCGCACTGTACCACTTGATTACAAGCGACAAAGCAATGACTCAATGCTGCACCAAAAAAGAAAATGTATTTATTTTGTTTACATTCAGCTTTTACAACCCCGCATTTCAGCCTTGTGTGACACTCATGCCGTTATGTCTTTTGCAGATTAATTCATCTGCGAGATGACATTTGGTAAACACTTGAAATTATTTTGACAAAGCTGTATTTTATTCTCTTTTTTTTCTTTTTCCTAATGGATTGCTTTCTAGATTAATCCAGACTCACCTGCAAATTGTGCTCGACAAGGTGTGCAATCCATCTGATTCAGCTTGTGGAAAAATCGATTGTGTTGTCTGTGCCGCTACTTCTCCATGGTTCTCTCCGAGCTTTAGCATCAGGATCTCGAAGAATCACTCAGTTCAAATGAGGCTGGCAGGAAGGGAATTAACAGCCTGCGGTAGCGTTTTCAGAATCAGATAGTCCTTAAAAACCTTTAGAAAGAAGTGGAGAATGAATAAATGATTAGAAATAGTGGCATGTTGATGGTGGCGCTGTGGTAAATGTTTCTACTTTTTTGAGGAAAACTACTGATGGTAGTGTGAATTAACATGTCTGTAAACAGGTAACTTTGAAGTTGCCTTTTCCCTATGTTCTTAAATCCCCTTTAGTTCCAGTAACTTCTGTGGCATATTACAAAAACCAACCAAACGTCTGGACTAAACAAGATGTCTTCCCTTAAAAGTGGTCACCCAGAAATAGTTGTTTGATAATTTGCAGTTATTGGAAAATACATAAATGCATCTATTCGCAGCTAACAGGTGACCCATTTTCATCGGCCGAGCATCTTATGAAGGATTATCTGTCCCTTTACAGAAAGAACCATGGAAGTCTCAGTCATATTTTCTTACATAATAATCAATGCAATTCAACCCCCAACACATCTAGTTGATTTTGCTCATAATTTGTCATGAAAGTAAATATATATTTATACACTTAGTCTCTCCCTCAACATACGGCCGTACAATTAATTGAATTTCATATACACTTTATTGGCATAAGTCAGAAGACATTCATAATTTACAATATTGTCAAAACATGTATGTTTGTGAAATGCCTATTAGGTTGCGTGTTACATGCGCACATTTTGTGTGTCACGAATCATCTGTCATCTTTGCCTCGAGCCTTTTTGTACACCCAACACTTTGTGGGAATCATCATTACCCATTGCTGTTTTCTGCAGACACCAAACTTGGACCAGAGGCCTTCAGATTTGACAGCGGTGCTGAAGCCACAGCAACCAGGCTGAGTGACAGATATTACATCCTGCGGCCCGAGGTCATCGAGAGCTACATGTACATGTGGAGACTGACACATGACCCAAAGTATAGAGATTGGGGCTGGGAGGCCGTAGAGGTAAGAAGCCACACATGCTGTTTGATGCCATGTTTTTTATTTTTTTTTCCTGTAAGGCTAATAGTGAAGCAGCACTCAGCGCCATTTTAAATTTATGATGAATTATTTCCAGGTCTTCAGAATACAGGCAGGCTGTAGCGGGAAACCAAAATCCTCAGATTGTCATGCACAGTGCTGGCAACTTCCCTCTCTGTTCTAATACACAGTCGCACTTAATCCCATAAAAAAGAATACATGAGGTAAAACGGTCCAAAGTCATTTGATATTTTGTAAATCTGTACTCACCTCTTACGTCAGAGCCCTTTTACACTCTTAATTAGTCTCTCCCACCATTCCTGATATTCCATGGCACCCTGCATTAGCTTTCGACGAGGCCAGCAGTGAAGGTTGAGGAAAGAGCGCCGTTATTAATGAGGAAATAGACGGGACATTCGCCAAATTAAAGTGTAGATGGTTAGTATGATAGATTTGGTATTAATTTAGTGCACGAAGAGGTGGGGAGATCAGGCGGAGCGCTTTGACGGGCCTTTAATTACCAGGAGCAAAGGTGAAGGCGGTGCACACACTCCTCTCCATGAACGTGGAGCATTAACATGTCAGGGCCTTTGTTAATTAGCATGCAGAAACCGGCGCTTTATAGCAGAAGTACGAAACGTGCCAATATGCTCAGCTAGCCCCTCTACATTAGCCCCTGTCAGGTATTAGCTTTAGTTGTGCAGTCAGCCAAAAAGGCGGGATAGGTCTCATTCTTTATTCTGCCTTTACAGTATTGAACAGTTTTTTCGGTTTGCGCCATGAAGCTCCGCCTGTGTGTGTGTGTGTGTGTGTGTGTGTGTGTGTGTGTGCGTGTGTGTGTGTGTGTGTGCATGCGTGCATGTGTGTCATTTCAGGCCCTTGAGCGGCACTGCAGGGTGGAGTCCGGCTTCTCCGGGATCCGTGACGTTTACACCCCAACAGTGAGCTACGACAACATGCAGCAGAGCTTCTTCCTATCGGAAACACTCAAGTGAGTAGCATCTGCTGGGAGATGACCAGAAGTGGTACAAAAAAAGGGAGAGAAGCGATATGATGAGAAAAGCTAAGCCAGTGAGTGTATGTGGCGATCTCTGAGCTGACATCTGAATGTCTTATTGTTTTGTATTTTTTGCTGCCTATCTGGCTTCACTGTGGACGGCAAAATAAGAATTTCATTGTACAGGGAAACAGGTTTCCGGACTGCATATAAAACATTAAACACTGTAAATATTCAATGTTAAATAAAGTGTTTCGATCTTGGAACTAACAGCTGATTACAAAAAGCTTTTTGCACATTACCCCCCTATCCTTGGCATCGGTTTCCGACATTTGGTAATGAGAAATACCAAAGAGACTTGCTGCTATCGCTAATGTACATTGCATCCAACGTTAATTAATTTGTCATATCTATGCTTTGCTGCTATCCAGGAGTCCTTTATTGCACAGAATGCAAATGTAGCAGGCAGGCTAATGACAGAATCCTTATTCCTGATTTGTCCTTCAGTAGTCAATGAGTGAAAGTGAAAAATATTTAAGATACTGATTTGATCTCCAAAGGCGGTCCAACGTTAATGAGGCTTCAAATGAATGCTGTGCTTTGTTTGCTCAGGTATCTGTATCTGCTCTTCTCCGATGATGACCTTCTCCCCCTGGAGGACTGGGTCTTCAACACCGAAGCTCACCCGTTGCCCGTCATCCGCAAGAGCTCCCTGCAGGACATAGACACACAGGATAAGACAGTCTCAGAATAAGACTGAGCCCCAGTGTTTGACACACATTGGCCCAATTTAATGCAGGTTCAGGGTCTTTTTTTCAGGAGTATCCTTTTGGGCTCTTGATTCCTTTCCAGTAAAGGATTTGTGATTTTACGCTGTGATTGTATATCCTTGGGGCCAGGGTAACTTCCTACTGGCACTTTTTTTTTTTTGTGGACAATCAAGATAAACATGACTTTCATGAAAAGAGCACCTTTTTCTTTCCTTCTTTCCTCTGTGAGGAAACCAGTATAACTTGCAGACCCAAATGTATGGGGAGGAGGTTTGAACTATGGGCCATGTTGTTAAAGAGAAACTTCTAGACAACCACTTGAGTTTTACTCTTTGATTTTTGTTGTTCTGTTAATCCCGAGTGATGATTGATTTCCCCCCGAGACCATGTCAATGCATCATTTACTTTGTAAGTTCACTATCTGACCAAAGGTTTCTTTGCATTTGCCCTTTTAAACAAACTTACGTTGGTGACATTTGGCAAATAGTTAATTTTACCACAACTCCGCTGTAATGATAAATGTACAGACAAACATGAAATATTGATTCTCAAATTGCCTCCGTAACCGATGTTGATGTCATGTTTCTCACCGAAACAAGCACGAATTAGCATTTTTTTCGAGTTAGGGAGGCGACTGGAGAGCGGCAGTGTCTTATGCACCCAGGGACCATTTGAAAAAAAAAAAAACTTCGACTTCTATGTGTGGCCAGGACAATGCTTTTTTAATCCCATCAGCCTTTTTAAGATGACAGTTAGTAACGGAGTTCCGTCAGTCCTGTGACTGATGAATTTCCGGTCCGGGTTCTCTCCGACCGTTATGTGAATCTATACAGCTGCCAATACGGACCTTCCGGGCTGTAACCTGAGAGTTTTCATTCCCACCACTGTTCTTTTTCATCACTGCTGTCTCGCGCGGTCAGTCGCGGTGTGAATGTGCTGTACATACAGATGAAGAAGTGAGTGACCCCCCCACCCCTGTAAGAGCTTGTCTTGACTTTATTTTGTGTTTTTTTTTTTCTAAAACCTCAGTGGTTCTTTTTTCTGATTATTCTTTTAATTTGCTTCCCTCAGGTGTTTCTGTAAAAAAAAGAAAAAAAAGAAAAACTAAAAGATCAAATTTCAAGTCTAGCTTTTGCTGATATTATTGTATTACTTATTCTTACTGTTTGATTTAAATTTCATTGTTGAGTATTTTCAAATACTGATAAAAAGATCTGTGCAACTTTGTACATTTAAAACAATTGTTATGTCATTTTTATTGGTCTTGTTTGTCTGCTTCTATCCAAAATAATGAATTTCCTACTCAGTGTGGTATTACATTGAAAAGTTTTACTATTAAATTGGCAAAAGATAAGGTTTGGGAGAAGGAGGGACGTATAATACAACAATTAAATTTTTGATATAATTAAAAGGTTGGACGTCTCAGGGTTGAGAGCAAATATGACTAAAAAGTGAATTATGTTTTGGGGCCACAAAGCAAATTCTAATATCCTCCTCCTGAAATGATTCATCTGTTGCTGCTGTTGCCTGAGCCTCATTTTTAACCTTTATTTTATTAGCCTTTATTTCTGACGTTTCCTCTGAATACAACACCTCAGCTCGTTGGCATGATAATAGCATCCTCCTCTTTTTTTTTTCGAATGACGTGGAATCACACACATTGATTTTTCTGTCACCGGTGAAATTCCGAAGTACGGGTGTGGGGAAGATTTAAAAGGGACTAAAATGACAACAATCTGCACATTATTCAGCAAGATTACCGAGTTCCTGAGAGAGACACTGTACGATACAGGGGAGAACACCTGCTTCTGTATGATAAAAGACCTCGAAATTGCAAACACTGGAAGTTTCCAATTGCTGTGGAGGGAAATTTAATGAGACCTTTGTTGTTTTGGCCTGAACCCATTCCACTGACTTTTGCCCTCAGTACATCAGACATTAACACGGCAAATTAATTCCCTCAGACAACTGGCTACAAGCGGTGCCAGTCCTATAGAAAAGTTCAGCGTGACACGGAGAAAGCCAGTTACCCTGGCAACTAGACAATTCCTAAGGCCAGTAATTTCATTTCACTTTCTCAAAAACCACCGCAATCCTGACGTTTGTGGACAGGCAACAGGCTATCTATAGATGCTGAGGAGCTTGGTAAACTATCATGAGCACACCAACCTGAGATTTAGTTTGAGACACAAAAAAATACCGTGTGTCAAACACAAGCATCATGACCAGTCAGCGGTAGAAGCCCTGCTATTTTAGCACACAGACGTTGCTGCGCGCACTTCAACATGTTCAGGTAGTTTTCTCCAATAAAGTGCTGGTTGGAGTGAATTTGGTCCTCTGCAATCATTTTGCTACCAGTGCGAGCAGAGAAAAACAGGGACTTGGTTGAAGAAAAACACTATGCCCCTTTTAGCGTCAAAGCTGGAAATGGACGAGTTATTCTCAACAGCAACAACACAGTGCAGAGGAAATGGGGACAGGGAATAAATCCACCCATCAGTTGGTCTGAATTCTTCGTTGTGCTTTTCATTTAAATGCACTTGAATCACAGTGAAGGACACATACTGCAAATAATCTCCTACTCACCAAACCCCCCCTGACAAGCAGGAGCTAATATTCCGGGGAAATCCAGGTCAGCAAGAACTTCCCTTCATTGTTTGCCAATCTTACCATCTCCGCACGTCTCTGACCCCATGTTTGAGGGCAAAGAGAAAGAAGAGCAGGTTTTAGGTAGAAAAATAAGCAGTTAACTTTTAGCACAATAACTATTTCTTGTTAGAAATCGGTCAGGTGTTGCAGTAATACACCAGTCCTGAGAAGATCTGCAATGATCAATGAGTTCAAAGAGCTGCCAGCTGATTTAAGTTGTATGTGAAGGGACAATTTGAGAATCCTGATTCCGGCTGATCGTGTTCTTTCCATAACAGTGAGTGAAATACAGTTTGTTTGTATGAGGGCCATTTGAGAACATCCTTTCTTACTTTTGGACAGAAACTGTGAAAATATTCACAATTAATCAATACTGAAAGTAACTGTCAGTTAGAGCTTAATTGTCAAAATAACTTCAACAATCTGAAGTGAGCTCAACTATCTGGAGTTCTATTTCAAACTCCAATCTAGCAGAGGGTGTTTGCTGGATCTCCGCAAAGTATTAGTTCAACTCTGGTGCTTCAGAAGACACAAAAAATTATAATAATGTCATTTTGCTCCAGATATCTGTAAATTTAAAAAACTATTTTGGCTGCAATAAGTGTGCGTTTAAGATCTATTATCATGTTCGAACACACACACACACACACACACACACACACACACAAACAAAAAAAACTTTGTGGATGATTTTGTCTTGGGTCTTTGTCACTGTAAACTTCACATCACCTTAAGGCAGAAAGAAGGTCAGCTGGAGTTTCTTTGTCCGCAAAACGCCTCCGATGTTTCATAAGAAACCCTATGCTGCAGCTTCCCACTGCAGTCTAGAAGATTTTATTGTCATCCCAGCAGCAAAGGATGTCTCCAGGGCTCCTTCTGCCGTGGTGCAGGGGGATTGTAAGCACTCGACATCATGCAAACTAGCAACAAAATCGTCAGTCTTTTTTTTTTTTTATTAGAATAATTTAATCTTTTAAATGTCTTTAAACTAAAGTAATGCGAAATGCATTTTCCCTCAAACCGTGACTGCCAAGCTCTTTAATATCAAGTAAATCTTTTCAGCTCTTTAAATCTTTTTTGAGTTTAGCATAAGATATAATGAGCAATTGACTTGATTTTTTTACCAACTATTAATTGAAAATACTTAACATATTTAGACATTTAAACCAAATTCTAGTTCAATTGTGCTCATTAATTGGTTATAAATTATTTAATATACCTGTTTATACTTCATTGACTGCTGAAGCCATACTGGATACTAGGCTGTGAAGGGTCTAAGATTTTTTCTCATTTGTCAATTGCTGATTGTTGTTTTTTCAGCATCCCTGGGATATATAAAATGTATTTTCCGTGACATTAAGAAAAGAATCAAAAGCAACAGGATGGAGCATATTCAGAGCATAAAAATCACAGCACGCTCCTCTCTGTTGTATTTTCCTTCTCAATATATGACTTTGAGGAAATCAAAGGTCTAATGCTAAATCCCTTCAATAGGTTTGGGGACAATAACAGCTTTGAACACAGCTCACGAAAACTAACAAGTCGACATATCTGTCAATATGACAAAGAGACTTTACGTCAAAAACTGCGAGAGTCGACAGCTAATGAGCTCATAAGAAAGGGTATGTCATATTTTTAGCTGCAGAATATCTTTGTCTCCTTTTTCTGCACCTGTCAAATCTCGACTTCCTTAAATTTCAGTACCCCCAGTGACATCCCTCTCACTTCTTGTCAGTGGTGTGTTTTTTTTCACGCAGTAATTCTGTTGTCTTTTTTCTCAACACATACAAAAAAATGCTTATCTCATGATCTATGACCGCGGTGAAACTTTGGATGTCTTGTTTTAACCCAATCCAACAGTCCGAATCCAAAATATTTTCGCAATTATAACTGAAACCACAGGTTCCCCAGTTTTATTTTCGAGCATGTTGTCAAGATCTACATGAAAGGCCTCCCAAAACAGCCGCTGAAAACCAAAAGTACGACTGGAATGGGATTCTGAAAGAAAGGTGTTTCCCTCTTAGGCGATTACAATTTACAGACAGATGGACGGGAGGCCACAGAAACGTTGTGTCTTTTCGTGAGAGAAATACTTCATTAGCCGGAATTGCCTTTTTAAAGTGAGCCTGATGAAAAGAGGAAAAACAAATACGTGATCAGAGTAAAATGAGTGTCAGCAAAAATGAATATATACAATAACAAAGTTGCCCTCTCTCAGCATACTGATAGATGGCATCACACAATTTCAACTTTTTTTTTATGGCTATCTACATCTGCGATGATATTTTCAGATGTGAGGGGAAATAATGAGGAGCCTACACATTAACCTCCCAACAACCAAGCTCTTGTTTGGTTCACATTTTAAATGACTCTGCTAATTGGGCTTATTGAGACCTTATATGTTAAAAAACTCAGCATCATTTTTTTGGCAAGATGTTGTTTTTGAGAAAAAGTACAGAAGCTCTTAATTTCAATTCGGACATTTACCTCCGGCTATTGCATCAGCAGTCTGCCTCTTTCCAAAGTCATTTAATTTACATTATTAACACAACTCCTAAACACTCATATGCTCATATTATCACTAAAAAGTATCTAGAACTACCTTCTTGACAAAAACTCATAGAGATCATACTAAATTTTAAGAGCTGAAATATCCCTTCCAGTGCTGAATGAATATTCATGCCTGGCATGAAACAGCAGTTCTGCTGTGGAACACCCATTACATTTTTTTCTTCAGAGCTGCGCGCTCTGTCCATCCACGTATTTTCTCTGAACAGACATCTGGAAACTGATCTATATTGGATTAATGTGACAACTGATCATTTGAATGCACTAACACAGCTGATAGAGAAAGCTTTTTTTTCTCTCTCTTCTGTTATATCATTTTTATATCATTAAGACATCAATGTAATTAAATAACGAGATTTTGATTTTGTTGAATTACTATAAATGGGTTATGAAATTATTTATACTCGGGATGGGATTCGTGTAATGCTGGGCGGCATCTTTTCCAGGGGTTGCTTAGGGCGACTCCTCCCTGTGTGTTAGAACATCCTTAGCTATTCTTTACTGCCGGCTCCAGTTGGACCCCAGTTGCTGCCCCGAAACCTCGTTGGTGCCCAGAAGGGTCTACAACTGCATAATCAGCTGCTAATATCTCCAAAAATAATATCAGCTCAGTTGTTCATAGCAGGAAGGGTTAGCCTCGCAGCGCATACTTATGTATAACCACACCACAGTGCACTGACTTGTTAGATTTGGCAACTTTGCACTTTGACCTTTTTTTTTCCCAGAAGGTCACCTGCTGACTGTGAATACAATGTATTTATGGATTCATTGGATTATGCCTGTAAGCAACTTAACACTTTGATGATATGTGGATTGGAGGGTGAAGTTTGAAGGCTTCTGGTTTCACCTATCATGGTTGTGAACCAAACTGCAGCTTTTTTTTTCTCCTAGGAGGATCATTATTTCAGAGTAATTGAATTTTAGTTTAATTTAATCCTGGGGCTAAACTCTCAGCGTTCTTTTTGTTATTGAGGATCTTGATGTAAGAATAACCTAAATAAAAAATCATTCCGAACAAGTAAATACAAAGTTATGTAAAAAGTGACCTATAACAATGTTTTTCCATAAAAACCCATAGACAGAAGTGTATTAAGAGACACTCGTAATTTGCAAAAAAAAAAAAAATAGAATATCCTGCCTGTTGCATCCAACTGAGTAACACCTGTTTTTATTTCTATGGAAACCAAAGATGTTTGGCTTCTGATCAGCACAGGACACTGCTGGTTCATTAACTTCCAAAGAGATTCTCTGGTTGTCTGAGACTCAGATGGCAACGCTGATTGTCAAATGTGTTTTCATCGCAGAATGCCAGCTGCCCTGAGATAAATACCAAAGTTTTATCTTGGGCTCTAACCACTCCCTCGTCAACAACACGGTCCTGACAACATTTGAAATCAGATGTTTTCACACCACGGATGATGGATAGAGGCAAGGAGGCTAATTCCAGCTGTTATAAGAGGTCAGTAGCCGGGCGTACATGCCAACTGTAGCAGTTCTATGTATTGTATTTCATGAAGGGGAGACAAGCTTTAATGAGAGAGATGTTTTGTTTATTTGATAATACTATTTGCACTCTTGAGCTGACGGATCAGCCCATGCAGCCGTGTCTCGGTCGACTGCAAACATCACGAATGGGTACAATCAGAGGCTCGATAGCTTACATGCTCCAGCTGTAGGCTGTTGTTATTTTAGCTCCGTCTCTATGTCAAATAGAATCTTGATTATTTGGATAATATAACTAACCACAGTTGTATTTCTAAATTGAATGTTTCAACTATCATACTGTAAATAACAAAGCTATAAATCTAGAGCTATCTTATCCACTGGGATACGAATCTGGCAACATTGTACACTAATTTCTAATTTCTTTCTGCCTGTTACTTTTCCCGCCAGTAAAAAAAGAAGCCTCTGTGTAAACGAATTCTGTTTATGTTCAAGGATGTCTAAGGTGTATATACAACTCCTTGTCCTTATATGAGGACTCAGGGTCAGATAAGATAAATTTGTACCTTCCATCCAAAGTGGAGCAGCTACTTTTAATTTATAGATTGTAAGTACCGAAAGAAAAACTTGACTAGCATTGATAATTAGTAATCATCCCCTTTGTGCCAATTGTTTGAATAAAATTAATGCATTTCTATAAAGTCAAAAAGGGGTAAAAAAAAAAAGGTTTAAGGTTAATATTCGCTGACAATATTAGGTCCAGTCATCTTGAAGTGACTCATCCTTTATGTAAATCAATTGATTTCATGTTCAAAGCTTTGACGGGCCCTTGTGCGTGTGTGTGACACACTTTTCAAGGCAGAGATTTACAGCATGGAAGATGCCAGGGATTGTTAGGACCCCTACTTTTTCTTCTTTTAAAAAAAAAATGACCCAAAACACATATTTGTATTGTTCAATTGATGAACTTACATGACATAAGTTCAGTAATTAACCTGTAATAAATCATTAGTCCATTAGTTTTATTACAGAATTGATTAGTCCCCATATGTTCAATTGTATCCAAGCTTTAAGGTTACAAATGGCAAATAATGTTCAAATTATCCATCTGGTACCTTGTTCCAATCATTTGTGTCTGAAAACCTTGCAAGGTTAATGCACTGCAAGTCAGACACATGCTGACGAAGCACAAGCACATCACGAAGATACCATCACTTTGAGAACCCATGTGCAGTATGTGCACGAGTACAAAAATTCTCAGCCAGCTGTTCACGACAGACGTAGAAAAAGCAGAGACTGTCTTTCTTGTGTTGTAGAAATGACTGCCTTTTTGCCTCGTGTATTGTTAAGCTGATGAAGCGGCTGTTTATTCCCGTGCGTTTCCTTCACTCGCAAGGTTTTACATCGGATGTTGGTGCAAGGAAAATCTTCAATCCAGCTTTTTCATTTTTACATGGTTAGTTTTCAGCTTCCTTGTGGAGGAAACATGACAGTGACTGACAGTATTCAAAATACATTCAAATGTTTTAAGAGGGCTTTACTTGGTGTGCATTGCTATAGATTTGGTTTTCTGCAATCAAATTTGAGAATGTTCTTAAGCTCTATGATTAGTCAACACAATGACAGATATTGGCTTTATCGCTGCGGTTGCCAATCGTATAATGATTCTCAAAAGACAAAAGTGATGTTTGTTCCACTCGGGGGTTGTTTTAAGCAAATCCCATTTGGTGTTTGGAAAATCCATATTCATGACTTGCACAGAGGTGGAATTGTAAGCTTTTGGAATTTTTAAAGACGGTGACAATCTGGAGAATCTGATGTTTAAAACGCCCCCAAAGATGCACCCTGGCTTTTCGGAAATAGAGAATTCACAGCAAGGTATTGTTAAAAATTAGAGCTTATCTTTGTGTAACATCCACACAACTTTTGTTACATGAGCACATCGTGGTGGAATCAGGGACAGAAGGTGCGGTCACATTGTCAACATTGACTGTTAACAAAGTGTTTGGTGTATTTCATCACTTTTATGTAACTGTCTTTGACAGGAGACCAAGGAGAGACGCTTGGTTGCAGATTTAGTTGCGACCTGATTCCCATCTGAATAAATATCAACAGAACATGAATTTCCCTCAAGATGGACAGACAAGATAAACAGTGAACGCGGGTTTATTCAGGCAAACATACACTTGGGGGAATATGGTGTCGTTTTACAGTCAAAGCGTTGTAACAACAGGGGTGTCTTAGCTTTCATGTTTGAGAGAGCAGTTGGTATTTGTCCATTTTGTTCTTGTAGGGGATTTTTTGGATGTTTGGGATTTTTTGTCCTTGGTTTAACTTGAGAAAACAACGTCTCATGAATTTGGTTCTTGCGAAAAGACTGCTTTGTTGTTGCCGTAAGGAGCTTTGTTAGGAGGGGACTCAAGCAATTTATGTTGGGTAGCAGCACTTCCCCAGTTGATTGTAAAGTTGCAACTACACCACTGAAACACAAGTTTACTGCTTACAGTCGATTGTTTTAGAGAAGACGCTAAAAAGGAATGTGGCGTGCTGTTGGCTGGAAAAATTATCTAAAAATGATTAAGATTGCATCTGTAAAAGAAAAAAAACATAACTGCATGGTGACCGTTCAAGCCCTTAAAAAGTAAATTAATATCCAAAGAGAGAATAGTGACCCTTCGGTGGTGAAGAGGACTTGACTGTATGTCAAGGAGGCACCGTTGCTAACAGTGTGTGCATCTTGCAAGTGAATTTATTTTACATAATTCACTTCTATCCAGTGTCCGGTGTGGTCCGGCCAGCCTGATACAGCCATTTACAGCAAGTCACAGGTGACCTGTGGGAATCACAGTCTTCACTTGCGGCCAAAGGGGGTACTAACATTAACTCAAACTCAAAGTTCACAGCAGCTGCCTGATTTCGAGCCAGAGTGTTCTTCATGGAACTCAGGACTATCTGTTGTAATTGACTAATCCTAAGAATCCTCTAAATAGACATTATAGGAGTTTAATGTTGGAATAATCGCTTGATTTTAATCAAAACAGTGTGATTGTAGCGGGGCAGTTGGCTCTCTGCTTCAAAGCACAGCTGCAGTTTCATGTGTTGTGTGATTTAATTATGGTTCCATTTCGATCCACAGCAGCCATAGGGTTGATTTCCAGTGAAAGATAGAGTTTTCATTTCTATTGCAGTCGGCTTGCTTCATTACGGGATTTGCTTGGTGGCAGAATGACCTTGGAAATCTCTGTATTCTCAAGAAAAGGCAAACTTTCTATACCAATGTGGTACTTTTCTCATGTAGAAATACAACTCAAGTTTTTGGCAGTTTACCAAAGCAAATGTGTTGCTGTTGCTTTTACTGGTTGTTGCTATAAGTGTTATTGCTATCACATACACTTGAAATAATCCCTGTTAAAGACTACATTATTATAAATTTTGTTTGATTCAGCATAAGATTAAAAATTAAAGTAAACAAACAATTTAGCTTGGCAGAAGGAGAAATTAGCCTAAGTGTCCTTCAAGCAAGATGAGCTTCGATTACAAATTAATATAAATAGTGAAGGTGCCTCTTAATCAGTTACTTTGCAAAGGCAGATGGTGATTATCAGACTTCAACAAAGGCTGATGGATTAGTTGGGGGCGCCAGTCTTCACATAAGGTACAACCCAAGCCATCAGTTCATGTAAAACCTCATCTCAGTTATCTCGACCGGAGAACAGCTGAGTATCATTCTTACAACAAATGTTGCCATCACATTCATCGCTTGTTACAACACGGCGCGTTATAAAGACATTAGTGATCTGCACATGCAAAGCAGATGAATGACGGCATTAGCATTATAATTGAAACAATGGCAGAGAAGGATTGATACACAAATACAAAATGAATACAAAAGGTCTGGCTCGTGTTTATCTATCCAGATGAACTGCATGACTGCACACAAGAAGCTGGTAAAAACATTTGAGTCCTTTTACAGTAGGGATGCATCATTCAACAGACAACTGAGTCTTTTTTCATTACATTTTACAAAATGTGAAAAAACACTATTATAAGGGTTGGACATGCTTGTACATAGATGTTTACAAAGTATTGTAAGAAGTATTGTAAGCAGTTGTTTTTTTTTGACTGCACAGACTCATTTAAGTCATTATCTCGCTACCCACACAATGTACATGTCTAATCATCCCTGTTGACAGCAGAGTTCCTGCAATGATGCTTCAAGGTTGTGTATATTGCAGGAAGACGGAGATAAGAAAAAAATCACTGTGTCTCTGTATCAGAAAATGAAATTATTTTGATGACTATCAGCCCACACTCACATCTTGCTAATTGTCCATGAAGTAATTTTCATAAATAATGGGTGCTGTTTTTTGCAGGAGCTCCATCTATCACGCGGGTGTAATCAAATGGATACGATGACGTTGAGTAATGACATCCAGGGGCCTGTATTGGAGTACTGCACACAGAAAAGCAAGAGCAATTCTCAAATCCATAACAACTCAACAGCTTCATCTCAAACCTCAGAATAGAGAGTAATATTTTCTGACAGATTCTGATTTGCATTTATGTGCAACCTGGAACGCAAAGAAACACTGATAAAGTGTGACTTTTTAAAAAAGCATTAATCACAAAGAAAAAAAAAATGCTCCCTAGTTTTATTTGTGCAAATTTGTCACCTGGGCTGTGATTTTGAATTTATTTATTTGCTCTAGTGTGCAAACAGCGGAACAGGTGAGCTGAACATGAGGACCAAGCACACATTTGTGGTGATTGTATGAGTGCCTGCTCAGCTTGTAAAATCTCCAATATCCACAAGAGGTACCGCTCCATTAGTTTTTTTCACTTATTTGTAAGTACACTATATTTCTTTGCATCTGACTCAATACTTAATTATACTGTAAAAGTACATTAGTATTATTAAAGTATAAGTAAACATCATTAAAGAATGCACGAGGCGATTTGGGCACAAATATGCACACACACTGTAGTGCTTAAAGCTGCTCCCTTCAGGGCCCACCACAGCGAATCAACCTCCTCCATCTTACCCCATTGTCTGTGTCCTCCTCTCTCACACAAACTGAATTAATTTCCTCACACATATACTGTAGTACAAATTTGATCGAATTTGTTTTACACATGAAATATACCCAATATTTTTAAAAACCATAGGCACATACTGTGAGTAAATTGGCAAAAGTTGGACTTAAAAATATTCCCAGAAAAATACAGATCAAGGCTGTGTATAATCTGTGAATGAGAAAATTAATTGGTGTTAAAAATTGTTTCAAGATAGTTTGTCACTAAAAAAGCCCGTGATTTTGCACAGGTTTAAAAAAAAACAAAAAAAAAACATCATGTCTGCTAAGTTCTTCTCATACAATGGATTACAGTGAAAAAGTTATCATAATTGATTTGTATGACTTGAAAGATGAATTACTGATTAATCTTCAAGAAACTGCATTAGAATTCTGCCAGAGAAGCTAAACACTTGGCATTAATAATGGGAATTTTTCAGGTGGCTCAGCTTGGATAACAGCTGAGATGAATAGAACCTTAGCAGGGTCGATTATCGGAGTGGGTGGAAATAGTGCCTCAACTCAACGGCAGGTATGACTGACCATTGATTGACCAGGAGTTAAGCTGATGATGTTTTCTTTGGATGTTGCTGGTTGAGGACAGCTTTTTCATCGCTCATCCACGGTAAAGTGCAAGGGGCCAGGTTGTGAGAGTCAAAGCTCTAACACACACAATCAATAAGGGTGCAAAAGACTGACTTTGCTCTACTACAATTACACAAGGTAGCAATTTGTAATCAGATGTCTGAAAAAAAAGAAATCAAGTTCAGCTGAACCGAAAAGATCTATTTCAAGGCCATGCAAACTACCAACTACATTGTGCTGGTAATCTGCAATCATACTCATGACAGGGGTCTGATTGTATTCCGGGGCAAAAATTCTTAACAGCATCACTGGAGTTGATATCTGTCTACTCCATCTTTCCAGTCTCAATGTGTTGCCTACATGGTCTTTTATCGTAATATACCAAATTTGAATTCTGAAAGCCCTTAAAAATCCCAAATTTATGATGGTTAAGTTCCCTCCATGTTTGAGTGATGAGCTCCTTGAAGGAGAAGGTTGCGATTGACTATTAAAAAAACAGAAAACATTGCACACATTGTAAATCATGTAAAAAAGAAAAAAATCACAGCACTACCTAAATGTCGAGACAACCGGTCAGTAAATCTTGTTTATCTATTGAGATGCATGTACTGAAAGGAATTTTGATCCATGGACTGCAAAGGCAGATAATAAGGCCAAGGTACCTGACTGAAGCTTCTTGGTAAAGTTAGCAACAGCAGAACAAGACGTTCTCATCAAATGTGAAAACGATTTCATAAAGCTCACCATTCGACTTCTGCAGATGTGGATGTTTGGCCTAGTTAGAGATCAAATTTGGAGCACCAGCTCTTTCACAGCCAGCCATTATGAGCTAGCATTGCATACTGTAACTTCAGTCATGTTATACAAGAGTTTTAACATAGACTGTTATAAAATCTCTTTGTTTAAAAACATCTAATGCACATTCCACCAATACCTAATTCCCAATGAAGAAGTCAACGAAAATTAACTTTTTGATCTGAGAACTTCGAAGAACAGGTGGTGGTAATCTGGTGACTTTGAACAGGAACCCTGTGGCTGGTGGAGAGGGAAGGTATTGCGGGTGTTGTCAGACTAATGCAATAAGCAGCATTTCAGCTCATGGTGAACAACATCTTGGCAGATGGACTTGAAAGGCCTAATCATTTAATAATTCTCTGCTCTTCTGTTGGTTAGTTTTACTTTAAGACTACTCGACATAACAAGGATGGTAAAAACTGTCAAATTTAGTTAGTTATAAGTTTATTACATGTGCAAGATATTTCTTCTTGGGGGATCAAACTGCCCAGGCTCAAAGGCTGTTTGGCTTAAGCCTATATTTTCAACCAGGCAGTAAATGTCCTCCATAAATGTAAGCTTACTAGCTCTTTAGTAACCTTCCATAGTTTTAAACGTTTATATTTGGGGACACTTCAACATTGGACAAATAAATGAATGGGATATTCTAACCTCGAGGATTTTTTAAAATCAAGTATATTAATTAACTTTCTCTGTGAAACTAATTTCCTCTTAAAAAAAAAACCCTTGCGATATCATTTCCACAATTAAAGAAGCATCTCATTTTTCTTTCATATGTCTTACAACCTCCACACTCATATGGCCTGGATATCGATTGAGGTCTACCATCCTTAATGTCCATAATATCCTAAATTTCAGATTTCTTAAACGCTACTCTGCGCAGTTTCTAGTATGACCAAGTAAGGGAAACATTGATACCAGCATGCAGAACTGAGTAACACAGCTAAAATCAATATTTAGGTATTAATAAACAGACTGCATTTGGTTGTACTTTGCATTGTACGTCACTGAAGGGTCATCCCCGACCATATCCACACATACGAATGTGTACGAGTGATTGAGTCAGTGGATTTGATCTGATTAGATCATATATTCAGATAGAAGTATGGACCAGTGATTTTTTGTTGTTATTATTTGTTGATATTTATTTGTTGATTATTTGTTGTTATTTTATGTGTTTAAGAACATGGATTTCGGTGAAACTCAATGGGAGTCTCATGATTACGGGGGTTTCGTGGAAATAGCTTTATAATGTCCATAGAGGGAAAAGACTGGTTCCATTACATTACTTAGAATATGTATTGGACGTAAAATGGAATGAGAAATTGAGTAAAGGGGAGCAGTTTTCAATACAATAGCCATCAAAATAACAAAAGTTTGATTTTCCGGTATCAAAACAGTATTTTACTCAATTCTTCTGATTCTCATCTTGCAAACAAGATGTTGTTATTTGGAACAGGGTTTTTAATAGTGGACTGATTTATGATGAAAGCCATTTGTTGTCATCCAAAACATTAATCTGCGATATACTGACACATTAAGACTTGTCTTAGTGATATTTTGTGGTAGTGTGATGTCCGATGCCAGAGGTATGTTAATTATTCATATAGGATTTACAGTATGCATTGAATCTCCATACATCACTTCGCACAAGGTTAAAAGAACAGGCAAGCATTGTGCAAATGCACACACAAGCACACAGAAACAAACAACTGAATTTTATACTTCTGGAGATTAAAAACATAACAGAAAAAAAATGGAAAGTTGGACAACTTTTCATTTTCTCTGAGAAAAAAAAAAAGGGAAAAATGTGTAGTCAGTGTAGCCTCCGGTGCTTTTTGGCAGGTTTCACAATTGTCTGCATCATCAAAGGCTGCTCAAAGTCTGGCATTCCAGCCCCTGCAGCAACATCACTGCCTCTTCAAGGCATCTGCAAGCAAAAAGAGAAGTCTCGTGAACTCTTGGTGAAACGGACGAATCAAACAAAGGAAATAGTTTGTTAGTACCTTTGTGGTTCGGAAACTATTTGAATTGTGTAGTGTTGATGCATTGTCAAACTTTATCAATAACTATGATTTAAAAATGTAGTTTAGTCTCAACATTATAAAAAAGTATCCTGATGATAAGGAAGGGTAAACTCAGTGAGCCGAAATGTTTATGTTAAAGAAATGACATTTTGAGAAGTCACAGCAAAGCACAACCAGTATGACACCAAGAGAGCTTGTATGAAAACCCCTTAACGTGCTTCAAGTGTATAAACTGACCCTGAGCTGCAGATGTTCTCTCAAAGTTTTTTTAAAAAAACAAAATTAAAAACAAATCGCTCTGTGTCCCACTGGCAACGTTCCATCCATCCATCCATCTTCCAACCTCCAGAGAGGCCCAGACATCCCTCTCCCCAGCCACATGGTCCGGCTCTTCTGGGGGGATCCCAAGGCGTTCCCAGGCCAGCCTATAGATATAGTCTCTCCAGAATGTCCTAGGTCCTCCCTGTGGCCTCCTCCCAGTTGGACATGCCCAGAACACCTCCCCCGAGACGCATCCAGGAAGCATCCTGACCAGATTCCCGAGCCACCTCATCTGACTCCTCTCTATGCAGAGGAGCAGCGACTCTACTCTGAGCTCCTCCCAGATGGCCGAACTTCTCAGCTTATCTCAAAGGGATAGGATTGCCCGTTGGACACGGTAGAATGCCTTCTCCAGATCCAGAAAACAATGTTGACTGTTCGATCAAACTCCCATGGCCCCTTGAGGACCCTGCTGAGAGTAAAGAGCTGGTCCACTATTCCACAACCAGGATGAAGACCACACTACTCCTCCTGGATCCAAGTTTCAACGACCTGGGAGAACCTCCTCTCCAGCACCGCTGAATAGACCTTAACAGGGAGGCTGAGGAGTGTGATCCCCCTGTAGTTGGAGCACAACCTCCGATCCCCCTTTTTCAAAAGGAGAGTCACCAACCCGGTCTGCCAGTCCAGCGGCAATGTCCCTGACATCCACGCAATGCTGCAGAGAGGCATGTCAGCCAGGACAGCCCTACAGTATCCAGGGCCTTGAGGAACCCAGGGTGGATTTTTTTTTTTTTTTTTTCTTTTCCCTCTAATGTTGCAGCTGCAACACCCGAATTTCCCCTATGGGGATCAATAAAGTATTATCTTATCTTATCTTATCTTATCTTATCTTATCTTATCTTATCTTATCTTATCTTATCTTATCTTATCTTATCTTATCTTATCTCATCCCCCTCCACCGGGGCCCTGCTACTGAAGAGCTTTTTGACTGCTTCAGCCCCAGAAATAGGCGGGTCCTCTCCAGAGTCCCCCAGCTCTGCTTTCTCATTGGAAGGCGTTTCGATGGAATTGAGGAAGTCTGAGAAGTACTCTTGCCAATGATCTACAATGTCTCGAGTTGAGGTCAGCAGCGCCCCGCTCCTACTGTACACACAGTCCTGAGCCCCCGGATGCTGGACCAGAATCTCTTTGAAGCTCATCGGAAGTTGTTCTCCATGGTCTCCCTGAACTCGTCCCATGCCTGAGTTTTTGCCTCAGAGACCACCAAAGCCACATGCCGCTTGGCCTGCCAGTATCTGTAAGCTGCCTCCAGAGTCCCACTGGCCATGAAGGCCCAATAGGACTCCTTCAGTTTGACATCATCCCTCACCGCTGGGGTTCGACAGCGGGTTCGAGGGGTTGCTGCACCGACAGGTGCCGACTGCCTTACGGCCGCAGCATCATTCTGCTGCTTCGTCAAATGGAAGTATGGAACATGACCCATTCGGACTCAATGTCCTCTGCTTCCCTCGGGACATTGTTGTAGTTCTGCCGGAGGTGGGTGTTGAAACTCCCTCTGACAGGGGACTCTACCCGGCGTTCCCAGCAGACCCTCACGCTATGTTTGGGTCTGACCGGCATCTTCCCCCACCATCGGAGCCAACTCACGACCAGGTGGTGACCAGTTGACAGCTCCGCCCCTCCGTTCACCCGAGTGTCCGGGACGTGTGGCCGAAATGTTCGACGACACGACCACAAGGTCAATCATAGAACCGTGGCCTAAGGCTCGTTGATGCCAAGTGCACATATGGACACCTTTATGCCTGAACATGGTGTTTGTTGTCGACAATCCGTAACAAGCACAAAAGTCCAATGATAAAACACCGCTCAGGTTCAGATCGGGGAGCAAAGGAAAACTGGGTTCAATAATGTTATTCTTCAAGGGGGTCTTCTGAGCTGTGCTGTGTCTGGTCCCTTGCCTGGGACCTGTTTGTCTCGGGGGACCATTCCAGGGGCATAAAGGCCCTGACAACATAGCTCCCAGGATCACTGGGATGCGCAAACCCCTCCAACACAGTATGGTGACAGCTCAAGGAGGGGACAGTGTCAACAGTGATTTTGAAATTTACAATTCTGTAAAAATACTAAATAATCTGTTGCTGTTAATCTAAATAATCACTGCTCAAAGTCTTCATGTGATCTACTGTGAACCAGTGGAGGAATTAGTTTACTATGTAAAGTATGTATATCTGATAATTGATGAAAATCTGAATATCAAAGAAGATCCTGTACTTGGCCAAAGACTCTTTTGTTCTACTGACTGCATCTGAGAAAACTTCACAAGTAAGAAGTTATGTAACAATGGTTGGTTATTTTTCACATCCTCGCTGGCCCTTTCAAATGAGAAACAGGCAAATGATAAATACTTGATGGCCTGTTTAAAATTTTAATAGGATAAATCTTTCCAAAGAATGTCACAAGTCACCGTTTTCTAAAAGTGTAAACTCCCAAGGCCAGAATATGTCAAACTGCAGTATCTGTTGTTGTAAACTAGCGTCACTTAAATAAAGCACAGCACCAATTTGACATGACAGAGAAAAATAAAATCCCAGTGAGAGCAAAGAACTACTTTGATTGGATTCAGGAATAATTTAGTGGTTTGCGCATTACAGTTGTAATGGATGTTTCTATAATTAATGTACAGTATTTATAGAATTTTACTTACGGACTATTAATTTATAGGGGATTTTGTCATTTTAATGTTCATATATTAGTATTTGGGGTTGACAGTTTTTAATATCCTCCATTATATGGTACATAAGAAGTAGGGAAGATGTGCATTGTTCCCCTGTTTGTAATTGTGACTTTCCCCCTGTTTTCCTAAATCTGTTGAAATGTATTTACTTGTATGGATCCATCTACGGGGCTGTTTAAAATGCAACCAATAGTGATTTGAGGTCCTCCAGAGTCAAGAGGCTCAGTAGATACTTTTTCAAACTTCAGGAGCCGTGGATGTAGCTCAGTTTTGATCATAACCTACAGTCATCAATCATAAAGGTTGGAAAACCTGAGATTTGTCACAAAGCACAGAAAGTCTTTCTCATGTGTCAGAATCACACTTCAAGGCATTAATCTGGCTAATTCTAATCTCTGTTTTGATTAATTAATTTTTATTCTTATTTTTTTTCGATTTCAAAAGCTCACAGCTCATTTTTGGAATATCAAATCTGGCCACGGAAATGTACACTATTGGGCAAAATCTGGATAAAACTGATTGAGAGGATAACCAGATACTGCTTCTCAGTGTGGGAGGATTCCAACAAATGCATCAATTACAGAGTAACGAAAGTCTCAATTCATTTCCGTACGGAAAGAGCAGTGACGACTCTCGTGCCCTCAAGGGGTTGTTGCTCTCTGTACTTTTGAGGAACTGGCGCCGCCACAGTTTTCGCTTGTGAGGGAACAGTAATCCTTAACTAACACCGGTGAAGAAATCATCACATTTCCATATGATTGATTAAATTTGTCTGTACGAAACAAATTTCCCCGAGGTAGCTCTCGTTAAAAAACGCCCGTGTGGAAATGGTGATATAGTGTGCTGCTAAAAAAAAGGATGCGCTGATACATCTGAAGCCTGGAAAATATAAACTAATCATGGAGGCCCCACAGCTCTATTCTTTATCCTATTACTCATAAACCCCCCAGTTTCCCCAGCTGTCTGTTTTCCACAGATAATAAGGAAGCTGAGCATTTTTCTCAGCATTATGAGTCTCTCCCATTGCCAAAGCAGAGGTTGCTTTTTAGACATTTCCGTATTCTTTGTAGGGGAAATGCGATGATGTACTGGATGCATTTAATAAAAAGAGGCAAACTAATTAGCTTTTGCTCAGAGTAGGCCAACTCCGTAGAGCTACTCCTTTTCTATAGCTTTGATGTGATGATTCAGCCCAGCTGGGTGCCACAGACAAATGTCAAGGACGCGCATCTGTTTCACTCGTCTCGCTTTTTAATGAACTCCTAAATCCCTAAATCAGACGGATAATGTCACTTTTTCTGCTCCATTGATTGAGAGTAACTATTATTTTCAGGAGAGGGTGGCGGTAAGTGGGAGGAGAGTTGGCCTGTGAGAAGTGGCGGAGTTTCTGGATTTTATCTTGTCCCCGACAGTACCATCTGCACTGTCTAAGCAGCTCAGTTTCAAGCGCACTGATTGGACGTTACATCTGTTGCAAACTTCCAACTATTTCCAACAAGACACACATTGCATATGTTTCTCTCTCATGCTGTTTGCATGATGACCACTTCATTATATCTATAAAATCCACTCAGGGTTTGTGACAGAAGCTGCCTTCGTCCATGCCTGCCTTCTGACAGGCAAACACGAAATATCAATAAGTCAGTCCATAACGCTAAAAGTCCCAATTTATTAGGGTTGGGTGAAATATAACGGTCAAGGCAGCAACTCAAAGGTTTTACAGGGAAATTGTTGCTGCCTCCGATGACAAAAGTCTAATGGACAGAAAAACAAACTTCCCTCCATAGTGCTTGTCTAAAGCCTTTTAAATTACATCTTAAGAATCAACTTCATGCCTGGGATTTCAGAGACACGGATACTTTCAGACAGCCAGTACAGAGGCTCCTTATTTTTCTTGATGATAATTTTCAGTTTTAGAAATGAAGGTTGTTTTTCCTGAAACTCCGGTTGTGGGTCTTTTTTTTTTTTTGGGGCTTAAAAGCTTGCGCTGACCTCTGATCAGCATGGATGGAGAAGAAAATGACTGGATTTTTATTTTGGTGTTATTATCCCTGAGAAACTTTTTAACAGCTATGCCTCCGGCCAATTTAATACCTATTAATCCAAACAATCCATGATGAACTTACTATTATTTGGTGGACCTGCCATTGCTATATTCCCCTTATAGGAGGGGGACAGGGACTAAAAAAAACATAAAAAACAGAAGATAGCAGCACATAAACATTTCCGAAAAAGACTCTTTACTGACATACCATTGCAGAATTATTTAAATAACGCTCAGTTTGGAATATACACATCAGCCAGAGTAGCTAGCAGACAGGATCAAGCCAAGGAGGAACACATGAGAATGTCTAACACAAGCAGTAAACATGCAGGCAAAACAGTAAATAATAATGAAAATGAGACTTTACGAAGGATTAAGGATTATACTTTTCCAACTCAACTCACATTGGAAATGCTTTTTTTAATGCCTGATCAAAAGGCAGCTAAAGCCCTGGATGAGAAACTAATTTTGTTGTTCAGAGTAGACACATATTAGACATCGGCAAATGAATTGAAGGGAATCAAATGTTACTGAGCTAATTTTTGCTTTTGCATAAATCCTCAATCTCCCTCTCTCTGTCTCTCTCTACTGCTTAAAGTTACATAATTGGAGCATGAAAAATTCGACCATTCCTCCCCGGGTCTTATCTCTTCGCTGTCCACAAATCAGATCCCACTGGGTCCATGTTAACATGGTTCAATTTTCACCAGCTGGGAAACATTAGCCCTTGAACCTAACTCTTGCCTGAGGTAAAGGTTTGGTAACAGAACATTGGAACAGGGACCACGGGGTTCAGGGAACACTGGCATGAGACCCCAAAAGAGACATTCACACAATGTTTTACTGCATTGTGGGTAACGTCTAAACTTATCTGCTCGTATTAATAATAAAATTTCACTAGCTCAATTGTCTGATTATGCAAAAAAAACAATGAATAAATACATAAACAAACACTTCCCAAGGTGCTTTCCATAAAGAATTAATTTAGAACTATTTAAGTAGTCAATTTCAATACAATAAGTTAGCTGTTTCTTTTTTGTCTCCTAGTTGTTGCAAATAACAGATCCTTTGAGAAAACGGCTCCGTATATGAGCTGACAGCGAGCCGAGCTTGACAGTCCCAAGCCAGACCGGGGCACCATTTGGTCCACAGCTCATCCTGCT
This sequence comes from Fistularia tabacaria, assembly GCA_901007705.1. Lineage (NCBI taxonomy): Eukaryota > Metazoa > Chordata > Actinopteri > Syngnathiformes > Fistulariidae > Fistularia > Fistularia tabacaria. The sequence continues at coordinate 376,533 of CAAKHD010011977.1, forward strand.
GTGACACCACCATCTGAGGACTTAATGAGCCCGGAAGAGCCTTGCTGATGCCAACCAAAGGCAGAGCTTGCGCCCAGTCATCCCATTTAGCAAAACCCAAGCACGGTTTACCTGGTCCACGGAGGCAGGGAAACCTGTCCCCTACATTGATTTGGTCTGGAGCACTGTGTGACCAGAATATAACCACACAAACACACTCTAAGAGACTGTGTACACACAGCCTTAGTGTGTCTCTGTGTTAAAACACATCATAAATACTCCACGAACAGGTATATATGATGAGAAAAATCTAACGTGACAGAAAATGCTCACACATGACTGAGCAGAATACCAGCGAATAGTTGCATAGTCTAACTTTTGAAAAGAGCAAGTACCACTGTTAACTCACAATACCCTCTCAAATTCTTACAGCATCTATTTTGAAACTCAAGCAATAGAGTGAAGTTCTTTTTTTTTTTCAAAATTCATATTTTCAAAAAGGGACTTAGAGTAACAGTCAAATCACGAGTGCACTTTAGAGGCAATTTAAGTCTCTAAGTCCCGTTGAAATAGTCTCTTTACATTTGTGGGGTAAAGATCAATAGTGTGCGAAGCTCATGTTGTGCCCCGCAGTGCTTTGGTGGCGCTGTCTTGTCGTAGAAGCAGCTCCAGCCACTGACTCAGAGAGCATTGATGGTGGGTGAGAAAACTGCAGAGCTTTCCCAAGGGACCCAAGTGCGAGGTCTTTCAAAGTACTCTGATGCTGCCATCCTTTACACTTTGCAAGCCGGCGGGGAGTTCAAGCTCTATGCATGTGATTTTAAAAGGGAATTTATTTTAATTTTTTTACTTCACAATACAAAAAGAGAGCCCTGCTGTTCTTTTGCTTTTGTGATTTCATAATATCTGATCCCACTGATGTTTTAAATATGTTCATTACAGAACTTAATTGTAAATGCATTGTTAATGTCAAAGTCAGTGATGCAGTGACAATAATTGTTGGTTGGAAACGAGAAGGAATTTTACTTAAGATAAGATAAGATAATACTTTATTGATCCCCATGAGGGAAATTCTTGCTATTATACACACATTAATATTTAAATACATGAGACACTGTATAATTATCTGGAAGAAAACACATAATATTCTACTTGGAAATAAAACTTTGGCAAAAAAGAGGAGAGGCTTGTCAGAGTTTTAATGAAATCATTTGCGAAAGGATAATTAATTTAGAAAAAAAATGCTATTCTCTTTGTTGGATACCAAAATTTGTCTTAATACAGAATGCTTTTACAGCATAATCTGTGTGTGAAATAAATAAAGCAGGCTAAGGTTTATCTTCAGCAGAAACTGGCAGAAGGAACATCCTGAACATTTTTATGCGGAAAATTAGAAAGCAAGCTGGATGTCACGTAAACCAAATACCATCAACAGCCACAGCAGACCACGTTTCACTCTGGGTTAGACAAAAATTAGAATAATATTACATTTTGATTTCCTCCATGGTGAAGCAAGGAACTTCAATCTTACATCCAGAAATCACTTTGTACATTTTTGTGTTTGATTTTAACCAAACCGGTATGAATAGAAGGGATGACACTGACCTGTGATACACGGCAAACTGCATTAATAAAACAGCATTAAAAGCAGACACTGAATATTTTACAGTGTATTATTGTTATTATTATTATTGTTATTATTATTGTTATTATTATGAATCTTTATGAAATTGTAGAAAAATAATGCATTTCATTTTGCAGTCAGGTAGCTTTGAAATGGTGTTGTCAATCAGCCCTGTGCCAGAGTACGTTTGAATGTCGCATATTTAGCCTTTTGTCCTGCTCATTTATGTGCCTAAATTTAAAATTTTGTTGAGTGGATCTAGGCTGAAATAAGGACTTGCTTCGATGCGTACGTATTGTTAAGAGCCAATATAACTGCTCAGATGTGCCACATGGAGCCCTGTAAAAACTTCCCATTTCCATTTTTCTGCCTCAACTAACTTTTCAACAATGAATATATAAGAACAGCTGAGTCTCAGGGTAAACTCCCTCGCTGAATTCAGGAGACGCTGCCTTGGTTCTCACTCAAACAGTAAGGAAATTAGATGTTTGACTCTGAGGAGGAAATCTTATCGAAATGTCAGTACACTTGCACCTTGTTAAATTACTGAATTAACCATATGCTTCACCTTTGACTTTAGCTGCTTTGGCCCGTCTGTCACCTAACACACAAACCTCTCCATGTTACTGGGAAATACATGCATTTTAGGAGAAGCAATTTTACTGCATAAGTGTGTCTATCTGCTCACACTCGTTCCGCCATCCTAAAGTCGGACTTGAGCTCCAAGTCCAGTGGATGGACCCTGCTGCTCTGACGCTGCTTTTCTCCATCAGCCATTTGGAGGGGTCAGCGAACTGTGCGCTTCTGACGGAAGGTCGAAAGTCACAGCAAAACTTAATTTGTCTGTGGTGAGCTTGAGGCTTGTTCTTACCTCGGGGCTTGTGGGTCCCCATTGATTCACTATTGTCCAAAAGTAAATTGAAATCAAGAAGACAAATTAGGGGTGCTGTAAAAACTTTCACAGTGATTAGAACAGATGCTATAGTACTTCTTACTGAAAATTCATGGAAACAACACGTGAAAATGATATCAAATATTGAAGTGATTACTTTATAGACTTACACTGCCACATTTCCATCAATTATCACAGACAGTCACTGCTCCTAAAACTAAAGCCTCAAACCGAAAGTCAGCTGCGCTGAATTCAAACTACACTGATCACGGTGACTTTGCAATTTCTCATCGTCTCTCAGAACAAGCAGACAGTCAGTTTAATTATTTTAACGACACTCGTTCATCAAACACCAGGGATGTTTATTGATGTTTCCTCATTCTATCTGTCTTGGACTGTTTTTTTCCCCCTCATGGCAGTGGCCTGTTATTGCCCATGGTTCCATCTAGATAATGAGCAGCGTTTGTGCCTGCTGCTTCTTTCAACCTCCTCAACCCGCCACTGTCTTATTTTCTCTGTTAGTCACCTCACATAATGTTTCCGTCAGGAATCCCGAAAAACCGTGTTTCATGAGCCGCGCCGAGTTGAGCTTTCTGTCTGCGCCTCTTTCCAGCTGAGACTGTAATTAACTAGCACTGATTGAGCCATCAAACCCACTCGACATGTGCTCCTAATCGTTTGAATTCCACAGACAAGTCGACGTGAAACGGTGGGCGCACTGCTGTTTGGCTGATGACAGCTGGGCTGGTACCTCTATCTTCACTTTAGTTTGTGGGAATATTCCGGAGCAGCGGCTTTGCCGTAAAAGGTGCATGGAGACGACTACATCAAGGGATAGGCAGGAGTTCAGGAACACAAACATGAACTCGCATACAATCCGAGGCGTTTAATCCGAGCAGCTTTATTAGCAATAACTCTGATGATCTCCCCTAAGCCAGGCTCAGTGTGAGGCATATTACACAATCCATATGGAGGACTCCCAGTTGGGCCGAATTATTAGAGCTCAGAAAAGATTCTTCAAAGGCATTGTAACAAACCACAAGAGCTCATTCTCAACCCAGGGCTCATCTGGAGTATGATGTAGACTGTTAATATTTCCTCCTGGCTAATTATACATGAAACAAGCTGTACATCAGGCCCTACCGGAATAATGCTCCAGCTTTTGGACCCTATCAACTGGTTTAAAAAGTCTAGATCCACTCAATCCACTCAGTATTTTTCTCAATAATGTTTCAGATCTTGAGGCCTTAAAATTTTCATAGTTTAGGTATTGATTTGAAATGGGCGTTGACCAGGGCTGTTTGCAACATCCGGAGCATTGCTTTATTGCATAAAATGAAAAATCGAATCATGATAGGGATCAGCCGACATTACTAGATTTTAATAACGTCCAGGGCTGGAACAAAGGCTTCAAACTATTGCAGGCTTAAGTCGTCTCAGACTCGCACTGCTGACCTGATGTTGCCTGGCTTTTAGCTGGTTGGGCTGTGAGTCTAACAGAAAAAGTCAGAGAAAGTTAGATGGGACTTCAGGTGGTCTTTAGCCAACCAGCTCCCTAGTATCACAGATCAACTCATAGATGGGGACTCGGTATTTTTGTGTGCAGGTGTGTGGGTGTATGCAAACACACACAAATATCATGCGACTTGAGCCACATGAATCTGTGCAATACTAAAACAGCATTCATAAAGGTCGCCTAAGAACGCACAAAAATGGACGCCAAAATTATCTGAATTGAGGAATGATGATTTTTAGATTCAACAGGAGCACTTGGAAGGACGAAGCTCGATGCCAAATGTTACTAAAAAAAATTCATGGCTTTTGTTTGGTCATTGATAACTGAGGGCCTTCTATGTTTACAGAAAGCTTGCTACGAAAACACTTACTGCGAGTGATGAATGGATGGCCCGGCGGTTTACATCACTGAATTGTTTTGCAGTCATGCTGAGCTTATTCCAAACTTAGCTACGTCACTTGTTACCTTAATGACCAGTGTGTTGATCCACAACTTGTGGGTCATTGAGTGGTGAGCTGTAATGTTGAAATATTATTCAGGGTATTTCTATCACTAAACACAATTCAATGTTTTGGACACAGTGCTCATTACTTGCCTATATGGTTACTCAAAGTGGTATTTGAAGGGCAAAATGTCTACAGTGTAATAAAGGTACAAGTAAGTACCAATTATGGAGAGAAATTGAAAAATGGCATAAAACAGCCAAAGAAGTGTGAAAAAGAAAAAGAAAAAAAAGATGCTGTTTAACATCCCAAAACAAATATCCAAATCTCATCAGCCAAATCCAACCAAGCAAATAAGAAAAAACTGAAAAAGAATTAGCGTGTCCCCATTTACAAGCAGCGATGCAGTTTTTCCAGCACAATCACATGATCCGTGTCGTTTGCAAGTGAGGACACACAAATGAAGGCACGCTTAAGATTCCAGGCATTGTTTGGGAAATAGCCTGGAATGAAACCAGAGGAGAAGGAGGATGAAATGAATGCGGGTTGGCATCTTGCTCCAGCTTATCAGATAACAACAAAAGGCAGCAATGCATGGGGGAGTGTGTCAGTGGGAAGTTGCCGTCTTGAAGCTCCGAGAGACGAGAGCAAAGGGATAAAGCAAATTCACAGCAAATGTGTTTGATGGGGGATGAAAGAATGCCAGAGATTCCTTGGAGGTCCAGGCATCAAATTACTTTAGTTGTTGGTGTACCAGCAGGTGTCAGCAAACAAGTCACTAACTAGGGCACATACCAAACCACCATTTTCATGAATTATTTACAATAAACCTGATGATTTTGCTGAGCAAAATCTGGAGCATGAAAAAGTTTTGCATCCCACTGTTGACTGATTCATATGCGGTGTGATCTCTCTCATCTTGGTTCTGGCCCTCGGTAATCAGTTTGGCTCTAAAAACGCTCATGGATATACAGATTTGCTGAAGGACTGGAGATTAAACTGTCATTCGCATCTTCCTTCGGCATGAGAGATCAAATGTTGTGGCGTATTATCCGCTCCGAAAGTGTGTGTAACAGTGTATGAGAATGGCTAACCATCTCATATATGTAAATCAGTATCAAGAAAGCCTCCAATAAAAGACGTATAAATGTCAAAAATAACACTTCAGAGTATGACTTGATAAGGTGGTGCTTTTGGAGACTGTTAGGATGAAGCTCAATTACCTTACTCAAAAAGAGTTTGAGAAAAGAGTAATTTTACATTTTAATAGGTCTTTGTCTGGTATGTAATTCCTTGTGACATATTTGTAAAACAACAATCTCAAAACAACCCCATTTGGCTGCTAAGTTTTCTTCCCATAAATCTTATCCCTGCCTCAAGCCATGCGCGTCTTTATTCACACTGATGGAGAAAAAAAAGTATTGTCGAATACAATATGCTGATAGTTCTTCATGCAGGATTGGAAAATAAAGTCATTAGCGTTACTGAACCCCTCACAGACTGTTTCTGAACCCCCAACACGCACATAGGGGCACACATACAAACAACCACAACAAAACTAAACTGATATATCTATAGTATATCAAGTGTGCACTCTTAAAATCTAACTGAAATCACTCTAAAAGTCGACAGACTTAACAGTCAATGTTAGCGAAATCATAAATAATCGGGGTATTATCACAGCTAAAAAAGCGGTTACAATTTGTTTCAAGATTTAATAGGTGTAACTGGCACCTCAACACTTTCAAGAGATGATTGCAGATATCTGATCAATGTGTGTTATCATCCTGGCACTGATTTTAGACCTTTTTTCATAATTTTTTGGCTGCGCCACCATTACCCAGACCTCTAGTGTGACAGACGGCTGAAAGAGCATTTTCTGTTTAAGCCGGGGAATTAATTTTTCTTTATAAAATAGTCACTGCGTCATGAAGAATGTGTCGGCCTGATGACTGCATTTAACTTGGATAAGTAAACCATACAGCCTGGACCAGAAGCCCTCAGTCATACATCTAATGATATATTCAATTAAGATGCCTTTTCCCTGCCATCCACTGAAAAGAATCTCTGAGCTTGGTTCAGGTTAACATTCACCCACTTTTCTAGAACTTTCTCATAAGTGCTACACAAAAATCTGTTCAGTTTCAGTTCATTAAAGTTTTGCTTCACCTAATGGTTCTATCACCACATTAGCGCACCGAAGAATTGACCGACGAGACATAGAAACCATATGTGCATTTTTCTGCGGCGTTTAGTCCCTGCAGACAAATAAAGAGTTGACTGTTTTTATCACTATTTTATCGCAGTAAACTATTTTCAAAGTGGATTGATTTTGATGTATGAGACAGAAATGAATTGTAGGACAGGAGCGTTCTTATGCTGAATTACATCTCCTTTGGAGGAGAGCGACGGTGATTTAAGGCTACATTTACTCTTGATGCTCGGTTTTTATTTGTTGTCCAAATACACATTTTACCTGCTTTAAAAACATTTGGTTTTTGCATAGAAATCGTTATTTACATTAAAATTGACATTGAGATTAAAAAAGGACATTCATGTTCAGCCAAAATAAGAGTAGAATTGCAATCGGGTCACGGAGGCTGTGAGCTTTACATCATTAGGATGCAGAACTCACACACTTCAATTGGCATGTGGGAGAAGATCTTAGAGAAGCTGATATCTGAAACCTTGGCAGATATCAGCTTTCTATCTGATTGATTCCCACATGAGGCCTGTAACAGATTTGAGAGGATCTGGTCTCCGGGTGCGTTTTCTGTCTATTAATATCTGTATATCTGTGACATTGAGGAATATGAACTGTGTCCGATAAAGGCATAAAGAGGTTCTGAAACAAGCCAAGTTTTTCAACATTAACCAATTCATTCACATTACCTGGTGAAATCTGTCCGCTGCTCATATTAAATACCTTTTTGTTTGAGCCTGAATAATATTCACTCATTCCTAATTAAATAGCTGATTAGAATATAAAAAATGCAATTATATGCATGAGAACTATTTTACTGTCTCACACGGAATAATAAAAAAAATAGAAATAAAGCATGCCTGTACGATTGGCAAACAACCATGATGCCGTGTCTTAGAGGTGGCTTTTACATACTGTACTTGCGAAATATATTCCAAATATATTCCAACTGTACAACTCACCAACTCTAGATTTGATTTTTATGCCGTCACCTGCCTGCAAAAGGGCTCTACATCAGTTTTACATCTTGACACAGCTGCAATAAAGTCTGACAAAAGTGGCAGCTGACAGGTGAAGACTACTCTGGGCTGCCATCAGTGCCATAGAGATGGAGAACTGGCCAGATTCATAATACTCAAGTGATACAGCCAGTGGCAATTATTGATTGTCAATCAAAGTGATTGATGTCAGAGTACAGTATGTCTCGGTGGATCGGTGTCCATTTTCCATATAATGTCAAATCCATTTGCATCTGCATTCATCCTGTGCCTTGCTTTTAGTCAACCTGTCCGTCTCGTGACAACTGGATCCCTTGCTCTCGATTTTCCTGCCAGTCTTTACTTTCAATTTTACAGACTCACTCCCACGTGTACTCGTTCTCGCTTTGGTGGTTTTCCTCTCTGCTCGGTCTCCGTTGAGAGATCTCCCTCCTCCGAGCCGAAGGTTAAGCCTGGAAAGAATGAGTGACGTGAGTGTGCGTACATACACATCAAAGCAAGAAAGAATTGAGGGATGGATATTTTATAACTATATTTACATATACATACATACATTGAATGCTGAAAATAATAATGATAATTTATACTTTATTAATCCCTCGTGGGGAAATTAGTTCTTTGCATTTAATCCATCATGGATGAACCATGAGCAGTTGGCTGTCAGTGCCAGGGGTTCAGTGCGTGCTCAACAACACTTCGACACACTTGGAGGAACCAGGAATCAAACCAGGAATGTTCGTTTCCAAGGACGATGACATGTGTATACATATATATGTATATGTATATGTATATATATATATATATACACCAATTACCTTAATATCTTCTCTCACTACATCCATAAATCTTCTCTTCGGTCTTCCTCCAGACCTCCTGCCTGTCATCTCCCATTCCAGTATCCGTCTGCCAATATAGTCCCTATCCCTCCTCTGTACATGGCCGAACCATCTCAGTTCGGCTTCTCTGACCCTCTCTCCAAAACATCTAACGTGAGCTGTCCCCCTGATGGACTCATTTCTGATCCTATCCATCCTCGTCACTCCTAAAGAGAACCTCAACATCTTCATTTCTGCTACCTCCAGCTCTGCCTCCTGTCTTTTGTTCATAGCCACTGTCTCCAAACCACACAGCATCGCTGGTCTCACCACTGTTTTGTAAACCTTTCCTTTCATTCTAAATGACATTCTTCTATCACAAAGAACCCCTGAAACTTTTCTCCAACCATTCCAACCTGCTTGTACCCGTTTCTTAAACTCTTTTCCACACTCTCCGTTGCTCTGGATCGTTGACCCTAAGTACCTGAAATCCTCCAACTTCTTGATCCCCACTCCCTATAGCCTCACCGTTCCACCCGGGTTCCTCTCATTTAGACACATATATTCTGTCTTGCTGCGACTAACCTTCATTCATCTCCTTTCTAGAGCAAACCTCCACCTCTCAAGATTTTCCTCAACCTGTTCCCTGCTCTCACTACAGATCACAATATCATCTGCAAACATCATGGTCCATGGAGATTCCTGTCTAATCTTATCTGTCAGCCTGTCTATCACCACTGCAAACAAGAAGGGGCTCAGAGCTGATCCCTGATGAAGTCCCACCCCAACCTTGAACTTCTCTGTCTAACCTACAGCACACTTCACCACTGTCTCACAACCAGCATACATGACCTGGACCAGTCTAACATACTTCTCTGTTACTCCAGACTTCCTCATACAATACCAGAGTTCTTCTCTCGGCACCCTGTCGTATGCTTTTTCTAGGTCTACAAAAGCACAATGCATCTCCCTCTGACCTTCTCTGTACTT
>CAAKHD010011979.1:0-16691 GCA_901007705.1 Fistularia tabacaria
AAGATCCATGGAGGTAAGAACATGGTGACTCACAGGTCACCTGGAGATGAAGATCCATGGAGGTAAGAACATGGTGACTTACTCCTGTCACCTGGAGATGAAGATCCATGGAGGTAAGAACATGGTGACTCACAGGTCACCTGGAGATGAAGATCCATGGAGGTAAGAACATGGTGACTTACTCCTGTCACCTGGAGATGAAGATCCATGGAGGTAAGAACATGGTGACTTACTCCTGTCACCTGGAGATGAAGATCCATGGAGGTAAGAACATGGTGACTTACTCCTGTCACCTGGAGATGAAGATCCATGGAGGTAAGAACATGGTGACTCACAGGTCACCTGGAAAGGGTCCAGGTGTCTGGAGAAGGTTTGGAGCATCAGGTCCTCAGAGATGATGTGGGCTGGAAGGAGCTGAGACCTTCATGGAGAGCAGGCTGAAGACCCCCCCACCCAGAACCTTGAGGAGAAACCGGAGTGAACCCGGACGGTAAGTTCCGGCCACGTGACTCTCTCGGTTTCCGGTTTCCGCTCTCCGGTGGAACTCACCGTCCGCGATGATCAGCGTCCTGGCGGCGCGGCGCGGCGCGGACATGACGACGCGGGTTCGAGTCCGCGAGCAGCCGCTGCGTCTCCGCGACGCCTCCCGCCGGACCCACCCGGAAGCCGGGGCTAGGCCCCGCCCCCTCACATGACTAGAGGCTCCGGCCTGCGATTGGTCCGAACCGCGCGTGACGACAGAGGCAAACACGGAAGTGGCGCGCGCTCTTCGCGCGGTGCCCGGCCGGAGCAGCACGTGTCCCGCCCGGAGCTCGGCGGCAGCGGGACCGGAACCGGTGAGTGACGACACGAGGACGGGTTCCTGGTCAACACCCGGTGTTTCCGGTTCGGTTCGGGTTGGGGACCGCGGCTCCGGGGTCTGTTTGTTTACCTTTCCGCAGGAACAGAGCAGGTCTTCAGCAGAGCAGGTCCTCAGCAGAGCAGGTCTTCAGCAGAGCAGGTCCTCAGCAGAGCAGGTCCTCAGCAGAGCAGGTCTTCAGCAGAGCAGGTCCTCAGAAGAGCAGGTCTTCAGCAGAGCAGGTCTTCAGCAGAGCAGGTCTTCAGCAGAGCTGGTTCTCAGCAGAGCTGGTTCTCAGCAGAGCAGGTCTTCAGCAGAGCTGGTCTTCAGCAGAGCAGGTCTTCAGCAGAGCAGGTCCTCAGCAGAGCTGGTCTTCAGCAGAGCAGGTCCTCAGCTCCACAGCTTTGTTTGCACTCTGACGTCATTGTAAATCTGGTTGCCATGGTCACAGTGAACGTGAGTGTTGCTGCTCCCAGTCATGGATGTTGTTGGAGCTGCTGCTCAGCAGGAACACCTGGAACCTGGAGGTGTGCAGAGGGTCCAGATGTTCCACATGTTCCAGATGACTAGAAGTAGTGGCTGAAGTGGTGGAGCCATGGGGTGAAGTGTTGACTCAGAGGTTTCGCCCTGGAAGTGAAGCTCAGAGACGGTGGAATCTCCTGAAGGTGGAGGAGGCTGCGTGCATCGATGGAATGTCAACCTTCTCTTCCCTTCAGGGATCTCCACTGCCGGGGTCGACCAGGTGCTGGTGTGGAGTTCAGAGGAGGTGGAGGGTCAGCAGAGCAGGGTGGAGTCTGAGGTGAAGGTCTGTCCTTCAGCCAAGAACCCAAAGTCCAGCAGGAGACACAAACAGGTAGCAGGGGAACAGAGGAGGAGGTTGACCTGGTGGAGGAGGTGAGAAGCTGGGAGGAGGTCCAGGGTGACGGAGCCAGACTTCTGATCAAAGTGCATCGTCCAGACACCCCAGATCGCTCGGAGGATGATCTTGAGAAGCCTCGCTGGTTCTCGGCAGAAGATCTCCATCCTGGTTGTTTTGATGTCTCGGCGGGAGGAGCTGCGAGGACCTTCCTGGGGTTCTTCTTCACATTGAAGAAGAAGAGATGCCCTGATTGTGACCAAGCAGGTCCACACAGAGCAGCCTATCAGTGAAGCTGGGCAGAAGCGGCTGAGGAGCGTCTCCAGGGGAGCCTCGTTCTCCGAGCCTTTTTGGACGGGCGGGAAAGTTCTGCTCCGAGGACGAGCTGCGCCGTAACCTCTGACCGTGGTGGCGAGACTGTTCTTCTCCAACGTCTCTGTCCCGCAGAAGATGAATGAAGAGAGTCCTCGTGAGGCTGGGCCGGTCCCGTCCACCTCCCAGACCCCGTCCACCCAGTCCCCGTCCCAGGTCCAGTCCCAGTCCCAGTCCAAGTCCAGTTCCTCCAGCGGTGCTGCCAGCCAGTCGTCCAGCGGCTCGGGGACGCTGAGCAGCGTGGACACGCTGCCCGTCACCCTGCCGTCCGTCCCCGAGGAGCCGGAGGAGCCGCGGCCCTGGGGACGCCTGTTGCCCATGGCAACGGGCTTCAGGGCCCACGGTGAGATCACGGTGTCCTCAGCGTCCTGGAGCTCCAGGAGGTATGGACTCACAGAAGACTGTGTGTGTTGCAGACTGTGTGGAGGACTCGTACCTGTTCGGACGGGATCCAAAGTGTCAGTACGTCCTGGACGATCCTGCTCATCCAAAGTCCAAGAAGTTCATGATTTACAGTAAGAAACACTTCAGGATCAGCAGAGTAAGAACCCTTCTTGTCCTCCTTCCTGTTTCCTGCTTCCCGTCCGCCGAACGTCCTCTTCCTGTCTCCGCCGCAGGAGGGCAGCGAGGTCTTCGTGGAGGACCTGAGCAACAACGGGACCTTTGTCGACGGGATCCTCATCGGGAAGCAGAAGAAGCTCCCGCTGGTCAACAACGCGGTGCTGGCGCTGGCGCAGCAGCGCAACAAAGGTCAGAGCGCACGGGCGGCGCACGGTCGCCGTGCACGGGTTCCCCGCGCGTCCCGGAGAACCCGGTTCCCAGTCCCAGAAAGCAGACTGTCTGCCTGGGTTCTCCGGGTTCTCCGGCGGTGGTTCACCGGAGACTTCCGACCCGCCGCGTCCTTCCGTCGAGGAGAAGAGGACCAGAATGAATGAATGAACGGAAGGAACTTCTCTTAGGATTGTGGTTCTTGTTGTGAGTGTAGAGATGTGTCTGAGGAGCGCCCAGTCCTGATGTTCAGCCTGGTGTCCATCGGGCCTTCGATGGTGTCAGGTGACCAGCTGCAGTCACATGACCAGGCTCTCTGTCCGCAGTCTTCGTCTTCATCGACCTGATCTCAGACGATCAGTCCAGCCTCCCTCAGGAGCTTCGGGAAAAATACCTGCTGACCCGACGGATCGGCATGTGAGTGACCGTTGGCCTCTGTGATGTCACTTCCTGCCCCCGCTGGCCGGCTGAGGTGTGTGTGCGTGTGCGTGTGTGTTCCAGAGGAGTGTGCGGGGAGGTGAAGCTGGCCTTTGAGAGGTCCACCTGTAAGAAGTTTGCTGTGAAGATAATCGACAAGAAGAACTTCAAGTCTGAAGGGGTGAGTGTCCTCCGCTCCGAGCGGCCCAGAACTACAAACATGGCCGCCGCCCGTCTGACCGCCGGCCCCTGTCCGCGCGTCCAATTACAGACGGCGACACGCAACGCTCAAACGGAGATCGAGATCCTGCAGCGGATCGACCACGTGAGTGGACCGACCGACCCGCCGACCGGATCCGGGCGCCGGATGACGTCATTAACCCTGACTCCGCCCCCTGCCCCCCAAGCCCTGTCTGATCCGGACGGAGGACTTCTACCAGACAGAGGACAGCTACTTCATCGTCCTGGAGCTGTGAGTGTCCCCTCCCGTCTGGTTACCATGGTTACGCCCCATAGTTGTCGCAAGCTGGGGACAAAGGTCGGGCGGGGGCGGGGCTAAGCGTCTGGGGGGGGGTCTCTGACAGGATGGAGGGCGGAGAACTCTTCCAGCGGGTGAAGAACCAGCAGCAGCTCCGGGAGCCCGTGGCCAAGCTCTACTTCTACCAGATGCTCAGAGCCGTCCAGGTGAGCCCCGCTTCTGTTGCCACGGCAACCACTCCAGAGGGGGAGGAGTCACCGTGCATTCGTGTGTGTGTGCGCAGTACCTCCACAGTAAAGGCATCATCCACAGAGACCTGAAGCCGGAGAACGTCCTTCTGTCCTCGCAGGAGGACGTTTGTCTCATCAAGGTAATCTTTCGATGGACACTTGGAATCCACACCATGAAGACGCCCCCCAGAACATCTCACACATCAGCTCCACAACCTCTGAAGAAGCCCAGGGGGCTTTCAGGCCAGGAGGACCCGCTTGAAGTGTGTGTGTGTGTGTGTGTGTGTGTGTGTGGGGCGCAGGTGACGGACTTCAACCAGTCAAGGATCCTGGAGGAGGGGGTCCTGATGAGGACCCTGTGTGGGACCCCGTCCTATCTGGCCCCCGAGGTCTTCACCCACGCCACCACCACGGGCTACAACCAGGCGGTTGACGCCTGGAGCCTCGGCGTGCTGCTGTTCGTCTGGTAGGCTCCGCCCCCTCCGACCCGAGGCGGGGCTTCGGGGGGGGGGGTCACGTGTCCTCCTATCTTCCAGCCTGGGGGGCTACCCCCCCTTCCACGAGAACTTCGGCCGCCAGTCCATCACGGAGCAGATCATCAGAGGGGAGTTCACCATGGTGCCGTCCAAGTGGAGCCACGTCTCCCCCCACGGTGAGACACACACACACACACACACACACACACACGACCCCCCTTCAATAATCTGTGTGTGTGTCAGCCAAGGACGTGGTCCGGAAGCTGCTGGTTGTGGATCCCAGTAAGAGGATGACCATCGAGGAGGCTCTGCAGCACGTCTGGCTCCAGGTGACCTGCTGTCAGCCCCTGTGATGTCACCGTGATGTCATGACCCATCACCTCCTGTCTGTGTGTGTGTGTGTCCAGGACCCGGACACGTTGGAGACGGCCCAGAGGCTCATGTTCCCCCCCCATGACGCTTCAGAAGGTGCCGGAGCTGTCGTCACGGTAACCACACGTCGAGATTTATTGGCCGTCGGTGACATAGGAGGAGGGTTCCGGCCTGACTCCGCCCCTTCCCGCAGGAGGCGGAGCCGACGGCCTCGGGCAGGAAGCGGCCGCGGGACGACGGGGACGACGACCGGCGTCCGGCCAAGCGGGCCACGCCCCCTGTCCTCTAGACCAATCACTGCTCAGACACCTGAAAGACTTGACCTGCTGAAATAAACTTTTGTACTTTTGTTGCCGGGGTTTCATTCGGCGTGCGGACAGGAGAACACACAGCCTGAGCCTCGAATCAAGTTTTTAATGCGGATGTGAACGTGATCCTCGGGGCAGGCGTGGAAGGGCTAAGCCCCGCCCCCCGCGCACCGCTCGTTACCCTGGCGTCACAGCTTGGCGCGCCGGCGGTCCCTGACGGCGTACAGGACGCGGTGGACCTGGTGGAAGGCGTCTCCCAGCGCCGCCTGGACCCGCGTCTTCCAGCGCCGCAGCTGAGGCCGGCCCTGCAGAACGTCCCGCCCGCCGCCTAGAGGCTGCAGACACACGCACCTGAGACCGTCGCCTAGCGACCGCACGCTGCGACGGCGACGGCGACCCCTGACCTGCATGAGCTCGCAGATGGCGAGCAGGTCGGCCACGGTGATGTCGTCGCCGCACAGGAAGGGCTGCTTGCGCAGGAACATGGACTCCAGCTTGTCCAGCGTGGCGTCCAGCTGGGACACGGCGGCGCTGAGACGTTCCTCGTCCACCTCGGAGCCCGACATGGACGGCAGGAGGACCTGGGGACGGGCGGGGGGGCCATCAGGGGGCGGTTGGACGGACGGCTGGACGGACGGCGGCTCACCTCCAGGACGAAGACCTTGGCGGCGTGAGGCCGGGTGTTGCTGTGATGCCACGCCGTGTACTCGTCCACTCGGGCCCGTCTCTCTGGTTGCCGTGGATACCAGTGATCTGGCACGTTGTACTTGGTGACCAGGTACTTCAGAATGGCATCGCTGACACACACACACACACACACACACGAGTGTGTGACTCAGTAAAGGTCAAATCCAGACCTTCGAACTGAATTTACAGACACAACCGGAAGCAGGATGAAAACATTCGGGCTTCATGTCAACAGCAGCACGAACGCTGTGCGCGTGTGTGTGTGTGTGTGTGTGTGCGCGCGCGCACCTCTCGGTGAGCACGAAGCCCTGGTCCACCAGCACCGGGACCTTCTGCATGGGGTTGAGCCTGGAGAACTCCGGCGTCCGGTGCTCTCCTGCGGAGCACAGGAAGCTCAGCCGCGCTCCGCCTCACGCGTTCACGGGCGCGCCCCCGCCAGACGACGCCGGGTTCAAAGGTCCCGGTTCGGGCGGCGGAAGCCTCGGCTCACCTTTCCTCAGCGCCACGGTGCGGACGCGGTGCGGGATCCCGGTGCGCAGCAGCAGCAGCAGCACCGCGCGGCACGGCTGCGACAGCAGGTCCGCGAACACCTCCGGGGCCGCGGCCGCCATGGAGCCCGGCGGCGGAGCGACCGGATGCCGGATACCGGATACCGGAGCTCCTCCTCTTCCTCGTCTGCTGCGCAAGCTCCGGCTCGCGTGCGCCCCCGCCGGAGGCTCGAGCTCACCGCGGGAAATCGGTTGGGTGCGTGTGCGCGTGCGCGAGTAGCGAGGACAAGGAGAAGAAAGTTTGATGCAAACTCAAGTCTGGGCTTTATTTGGAAACTCGCTTCATCGACGCTGACGCAGCGGGTCAGAGGTCAGGGGGCGGGGTCTGAGGTCAGGGGGCGGGGACAGAGGTCAGGGGGCGGGGTCAGAGGTCAGGGCCCAGAGGTGGAGTTGGTGGAGGGCAGCTGGCTGAAGGTGTCCATCCAGTAGGAGACATAGTTCTGTCTCAGGTCGGAGCTGGAAGCAGAGACAACGAGAAGAAAGCAGCTGTGGGATGTTCTACCACCTTCAGACACCTTCTAACACGTTCTACCACCTTCTGACACGTTCTCACATGTTCTACCACCTTCTAAGACGTTCCACCACCTTCTCACATGTTCTACCACCTTCTGACACCTTCTAACATGTTCTACCACCTTCTAACATGTTCTACCACCTTCTGACACCTTCTACCACCTTCTGACACCTTCTAACGCGTTCCACCACCTTCTCGCACGTTCTAACACCTTCTTACAAGTTCTAACACGTTCTACCACCTTCTAACACGTTCTCACACGTTCTACCACCTTCTGACACCTTCTAACACGTTCTCACATGTTCTACCACCTTCTAACACGTTCTCACACGTTCTACCACCTTCTGACACCTTCTAACACGTTCTCACATGTTCTACCACCTTCTAACACGTTCTCACACGTTCTACCACCTTCTCACATATTCTAACACGTTCTAACACATTCTACCACCTTCTAACATGTTCTACCACCTTCTGACACGTTCTAACAAGTTCTACCACCTTCTAACACCTTCTAGCACGTTCTCACACGTTCTACCTCCTTCTGACACCTTCCAACACGTTCTCACACGTTCTACCTCCTTCTGACACCTTCTAACACGTTCTACCAGGTTCTACAAGGTTCTACCACCTTCTAACATGTTCTACCAGGTTCTACCACATTCTAACATGTTCTACCAGGTTCTAACATGTTCTACCAGGTTGTACCGTGTTGAATGTTTGGTCACCATGCCTGCAGTGCAGTGGCAACCTGCAGCTGGAGCTGCACCTGGCAGAGATGGTGACGCAGGAGTTGCCTGGTCACGGAGAACCTCTTGGACCCGCTACGTGTCTCGTTTCGTTCAAGGTTCTGGTTGGATACGAGCTTCCCACGGTGAACCCGGGGAGGGGGTTGTCCTCACCTGTGGACACAGAGGACCTTACCTGACCGAGGACTTTCTCATCTTGTTGTTGATCTGTATGTAGGCCCGATGCTCTTTGGTGAAGGCCGGCCAGACCACCGGGACCTTGTGGTCTCCAACACTGGGATCGCTGGGGAGGGAGACCAGACCAGATCAGATCAGACCAGACCAGATCAGACCAGACCAGATCAGATCAGACCAGATCAGACCAGACCAGATCAGACCAGACCAGATCAGACCAGATCAGACCAGACCAGATCAGACCAGACCAGATCAGATCAGACCAGACCAGACCAGATCAGATCAGATCAGATCAGACCAGACCAGATCAGACCAGATCAGACCAGATCAGACCAGACCAGACCAGACCAGATCAGATCAGATCAGATCAGATCAGACCAGATCAGACCAGATCAGACCAGACCAGACCAGATCAGATCAGACCAGACCAGATCAGACCAGATCAGACCAGTCCAGACCAGACCAGACCAGGCCTGTCCAAACCCAGACGTACCCGGTCTTGGCGAAGTTGGTCCAGTATGCGATCATGTAGCCGGCCAGGGTCCGGTGTCGGGGCAGGTAGGCCAGAGGGGTGGAGTAAGGCTTTCCGAACAGGTACTGCAGGTCTTCGGCGTGCTCCGCCCCCACCCATTTGGGAAAGCCCGGGATCCTGGTCTTCATGTTAAACAGGAAGGAGAAAGTCCTGGCGCCGCTCTGGGACAAACTGTGGACATAGTTGTCAGTCATGCTAGCAAACCGTCGGCACCTCCACTGCGATGGAAATGGTCGGTCACCTTCACCGTCTCTCGTCCATGTATTGTTAGCACGTGTTAGCATGTGACTCAGATGTCAACACTGGCACTGACTGTGTGGTCGGTCCTCCCGGTCTTGGTCTCCAGAGGTCCAGCCCATACCGGCACTCGCTCATTGCTACCATGTCAGCATTACAGTATTGGCAGCTCCACTAAGCTAATAGCGGATTGGTTTCCGGTGTCACCGTACAAAACAAGGCGTTTGCATTCAGCGGGTAGCTGTGTAACAACGGCTAGCATGACAGGCTAACTAGCCCCCACTGCTTCTCGAAAGTTGACTCGATCTCCCTGTTTGTGGAGAAGTTCCTTCAGAACCTCCTCCATCTTGGATCCGGGGCCGGACTGACCTGGTGTGGTTGGCGTGGAGCTGGAGGGCAATCTGCGTGGGGACCAGGAACAGGAAGTCCGTCTCGATGTCAGCCACCGTCTTCTTCACGGCGGCGGGGTCTGGCACCGACCCCCAGGGGGCAGAGTAAACGCTGTAGGCCGAGGAGACGGCGGCGTTCCCTTTCTCCTTCGTCAGGCCCGACAGCAGACCCCGCACCTGCTCTCTGATTGGGCGGGACAGCAGGCGGTCACCGCGACGCCGACACCTCGCATCGTAGCGGCAGGCGGAGGGGGCGGGGCTACTCACACGGTGGTGTCCACCTTCCTGCGATTGATGGAGGGCACGTCCACGCCGGCGAAGATGTGCCCGTCCATGTCGTTGATCCCGGCCATGTAGTCAAAGTGGGCGGCGTTGTGGAACAGCCGGCTGGGCTCCTCGGGCAGGAAGTCGCCGTCGACGACGGGCGCCAGCTCCAGCAGGTCCACCACCACGCCTGGGACCGCACGCCACCGCGTTAACGCCCGCAACACACTGTGCCGCCCGAGGGGCCCGAGCCAACAGCTGGACCGGCCCGTGGCGGACGTCAATAATGGAGGAAGGAGGTCGGACCCGCTCGGGTCCTAAGAGCGTCCTCCAAAAGGTCGGGGAGGAGAACGTGGAGGGTGGAGGGCTCAAGGGTGACTGAAAGGAAGTTACCTCCCAGAAGCTGCAGGAAGTCCACCTTCCCCGCCATGGTCAGGCCCACCGGGTCGCTCATCCTCAGGCACGTCAGCATGTCTTCTTCGTTGGTTTTGGCGCAGCCGGCCTTCCTGGCGATCTGAGGGCAGCGGGACGCGTTACAGAGGAACTTCCTGCCCGGAGCGCCGGCCACAGACCAAACATCACCCACCTTCTTGGTGAGAGCCAGGGGTCTCCTCTGCAGGGCCCAGGGGCTCAGGGCCACGCCGCCCTGGGACACCGCCCGGCGGAACAGGCCTCGGCTGTGGGGGGACAGGGTCTGGGGGTACAGGGGGGGTACGGGGGGGGTACAGGGGGGGTTAGGGCTGCAGCAACACATGGAGGGACGGATGGAATCTCTGGAGACATCTCCTTGTGTTGTCCTTACGAGGAAAAGCCTCTGATTTGTCGATTAGAAGGTCAGCTGTTGATCTAAAGGACAGTGATCGTATGACCAGGAACGGAGCCCGACCCCTCATGACCCCTAATGACCACTTATGACCCCTTATAACCCCTGATGACCTCTGGTGACCCAGAATAACCCCTTGTGACCTCTGATGACCCCTAATAACCCCTGATGACCTCTGGTGACCCAGAATAACCCCTTGTGACCTTTGATGACCTTTAATAACCCCTGATGACCTCTGGTGTCCTATAATAACCTCTGATGACCCGTAATAACCCTTCGTGACCTCTGACGACCTCAGATGACCCCAGGCGAGACAGGGTTCTTGACCTCTGACCTGAAAGCTGACGCTGGCGCCCCCTGCTGATTGGCCGAAGATGGTGATGTTGTCAGGGTTCCCCCCGAAGGCTCGGATGTTCCTGCGGACCCAGGAGATGGCGGCGTGCTGGTCCCACAGCCCGTAGTTCCCTGGGGTCAAAGGTCATCTGTGAGAAACCTTCTGAGCAGGTCATCCAGGTCACCAGGTCACCCAGCGTTTTTAAGTCCACTCTATGAAAATTCCAGAACATTCTCTAGGTTCTACACAATGTTCCACAGAACTCTTCATCCTCTGCAGAACGTTCTGTAAAACTCTTCAGGTTCTAGAGAACATTCTCTGGAACGTCTTGACGTTCCAGAGAATGTTCTGTGGAGCTCTGGGGGTTCTAGAGAACGTTCCCTGGAACACTTGAGGTTCTAGGGAATGTTCTGTGGAGCTCTGGAGGTTGTGGTCTGTGGTGTCCAGGGTGAGGACTGTGGCACGTGTGCAGGTGGGAGCAGGTGACGCTGCCAGGACGTGTCCCGGCTCGACCCTCAGGTTCTTATCAGCTGAGCGCCAGCTGCCTGGGAACCCACAGCCGTGGAGGAGAGCCCACGGCTAACAAACATCGAGGAGGGGCGACCCTCTCTGAGGCGAGCCGCCGGGCTAGCTGCCAGGCGAGATGCTGGGCTAGCTGCCAGGCTAGCGTGAGAGGACTTTGAAGGCTGATGTCAGTGACATCTTCTCCCCAGGGTTCCTGTTCGGCGTCTGCCTTTCACAGGGAGGCCTGAGGTGGGTTGAAGTGGCCGGAAGTGGCTGTAGGTGGCCCGACCTGGTAGCCGTGCGTCGCCGGTGCTCAGGAAGCCCAGCGTTCCGACCCGGTAGTTGACGGTGACCACGATGACGCCGCCTCTGTCCGCTATCTCCTTCCCGTCGTACAGCGACTCGCCCAGCACCGCGATGTCATTGGACGCCCCCAGCAGGAAGGCGCCGCCGAACAGGAAGACCATAACCGGCAGGTCGGTGGACACTGCGGGGACAACGGGGGGGGGTCAGCCGCACCTCATCACCTGGCCAGCGGGGGGCGCTGTGTGAATGGGGAACGTACGCGAGCGTCCCTGGGGGACGAACAGGTTCAGGTACAGGCAGTCCTCGCTGCCGTGGGCTTTGTGCTGCAGCAGCGTCACCTGGAGGCAGCGCTCACGGTACTTTGTGGCCTTCAGGACCCCTGGGAAAAAACAGCGCCGGGTCAGATCATTGAAGAATTAATTCAAATTCTCCCAGAAGTTCCTGTGGACTTTGGACCCGGTTCCCCTTCAGGTCTGAATCATTACACATAAATTACTTTCTTGACCTGTCAGGACCTGGACTCTGAACACATCACACACTCACACACTCACACTGAGTCAGCTGACCTACCGCTCCATCCTGGATGAGGTTTAGGTTTCTCCCACCGTCCGGGGACGTCAGCGAAGGGCACACCTTTGAACACGTCCACCCTCCTCAGCAGACCCATCCTGTAGCTCTCGCCCTCCACCAGCCCCCCCTCGGTCTGCACCACCCCCAGCTGCACACACACACACACACACACACACACACACAGACACACACCAATGATCACCTGTTGAAATTGGTCTGTTCCGCATGTTTTTTTTAATAAATGACAATGAATTGTCCGAGTTTTGTATTATTTCAACCCCCCAGGGGAATGGCGTGGGCCTGGGTTTGCGGGTTCGATCCCGGTCGGAGTGTAGTGTGTGTTCGGGGCGGCCCACCTTGGCAGCGGAGGCCCGGTCCAGTCCCGCGGCCAGCAGGAACCACAGGAGCAGCATGGCACCGACGCTGCTCTTGGTGTTTGTGCGGCTGCAGCGCGTGGCGGCGGATTTATAGCGCCGGCCTCCGCTCTTATCTCGCCGCCGCCTCCGTCAGCGCGCCGTTTATTATGAAAGGGTTGTGAGGTCATGGGTGGAGGAGCCTCCACCTCTGCCGCAGGCCAGAGGTCACGGTGACAAGGAGGACATCTGAGTGGGTGCTCTTCAGCTCCAACACCCACTCTGTGTGTGCGTGTGTGCGTGCGTGTGTGCGTGCGTGCGTGTGTGTGCGTGATGGCGGCCTCTCTGTAGTGTGTTTGCTCTTCATGTTTCACTGGACGTGGTTTATCGACTGAGAAGAAACGCAGCTGCTGATGCTGATAAACCATCCACGCCGATCAGCTGATCTCCTCCCAGTGATGGCAGTAAAATATAACCTGGAAAATGTGTGTAAAATAATAAGAATAATAATGATATCAATATTATTCTTCATGATGATGATAAAATATTCTTCTGATGACGTTAAATGAATAAAGTAAAGTGTTGTCCATCAGTGGTGGACAAACAAGGAGGAAATCACAACCACATTCATTCATGGTGGATCCTCCTGTCCTGTGTCTGTGGAGGTTCTCAGGCCTCCAGGTTCTCCTGGTTCTCCAGGTCCTCCTGGTCCTCCTAGTTCTCCAGGTCCTCCTGGTTCTCCTGGTCCTCCTGGTTCTCCTGGTCCTCCGGGTCCTCCTGCTCTTCCGGGTCCTCCAGGTTCTCCGGGTCCTCCAGGTCCTCCTGGTTCTCCAGGTCCTCCTGGTTCTCCGGGTTCTCCGGGTCCTCCGGGTCCCCCTGGTTCTCCAGGTCCTCTGGGTCCTCCAGGTCCTCCGGGTCCTCCGGGTCCTCCTGATTCTCCAGGTCCTCCAGGTCCTCCTGGTTCTCCGGGTTCTCCGGGTCCTCCGGGTCCTCCGGGTCCTCCTGGTTCTCCAGGTCCTCCAGGTCCTCCAGGTCCTCCAGGTCCTCCCGGTCCTCCGGGTCCTGGCCAGTCGTTCTCAAATCTTACGGTGTCACCTGGACTTGGTTCTCTCCTTGAAAATGGAGGAACGGTACTGGGTCTCCACTGTAGCATCATGTCAGTGAAAGGCATTCTTCTTGCATTCATCTGAGGTAGCATGGGGGGGGTGTAAGGTATTGGGAGTGCGCGCGCGTGTACGTGCGTGTGCGCGCACACTCAGGATCTCCTCGAGGTCATTGGAAAGAGGCCAGGTCCGTGTCGCGTTCACTGTCCGTGCGACATCGGCCGGGTCTTCCGGAATCCGGTTTGGTTACTTGGTAACCGTCCCTAAATGAGTCTGTTATCGGTTCAGGAAATGATAAATCGTCGTTCCTTAGACTTCCTCGAACCCCTGCTGGCTGACGGGGAAACGGACGTCAACCCTCGATGTTTGTTTGTCTCCGAGTTCCTCTTGTTTTCAACCGTGCACTGAATGCATCGCAGCTTGATTGACAGGTGGAGCTATCAGGTGACGCGGTGGGCGGGGCTTCTTGTGGCAGAACATGGCGGCTCCCTGCTCGCGACTGCAGGTCGGAAGGTAAGCCAAGTCCCCGGCGGAGCCGCCGCGGCTCTCTGCGTTCGGTCGGATTCCTCACCGACGCGTATTCTTAGCGAGAACCGAAGGTGAAGGCGCGTCTCCGGGCGCGGCGGCGAGCCTGGTGGTGGGCGGGGGGGGCGAGCCCGGTCGCCTCTCCCGCAGCTAACAGCTGTTAGCTTGTTTACCACGCCGTGCTAACAGCTAACCTCGCCCTGCCTGTGACGTCACGAGTCGCTTTACATAACACCCGCGGGACGTGACGCGCCGGAAGTCGTCCGTCTGCTCGGATCGGCCCGGAAATGGGGTGGGGGTTCAAAACCCGGCTCATTCAGATCTCCTGTGCCGGAGCCCGACCGACAGACCAGTGAGCAGCCGGAAGTGATGCCGCTGATCAACAACAGCAGCCTCCCAGGGTCATCTTCTACTCGATTACAGATGACATTTCGTTCCTGCAATGAATCTCAGGTGTCTCAGCTTCTTCTGGGGCTTTTCTGAACTTCCTTTGATGACTTAACTTTGTGTGTGTGTGCGTGAAGGTGCACGTGCACATGATGTCCAGAGATCTGGTGGCCATCAGTGAGCTCCTGCAGTCATTGGACAGTCCTGAGCTGCAGGAGGCTGAGCAGGTGCGGGCGACCATCAACCAGCAGCTGAGCTCAGGTACCTGAAGGCCTCCGCGAGTCCGTGAAGATTCTGCGATCTCGGCTGAGCTCCTTTCTCCTCTCAGACCGAGGAGGCGCCGTCCTCTCCAGCCTGGTGGACTTCTACCTGGACTCGTCGTCCTCCCAGGCTCTGCAGCTGCTGGCCAACGTCCGGGAGCCACAACACAAGGTCAGCTCTCTGCCCGACCTTTGACCCCTGGCCCTGCCTCTACGGACGCTGTAACTCTGACCTCTGACCCCCCCAGCCCCTGCTGGACAAGCTCAACGACGTCCTGTCCAGACCCGCCGTCCGATTGGCTGCCGTCACCCTCTTGGGTCACCTGATCAGGAAGCAGCCGCCATGGGTTCATCACGTCAGCCGCTCGCCGCTGCTGACGGCTCTGCTGCGCTGCCTGAAGGTCTGACGCACAAAACACACACGGCGGCGTACAGCGACACACACTAACACACTTACACACACACCAACACGCACAGGTGCATTTTTGATCAGAAGTACCTTCTACTGAACATTGGTACTGTGTCGCACTCCAGGTACTTTGTAGTACTCGATGTACTGTGTAGTACTGCATGTACTGTGTAGTACTCTAGGTACTGTGCAGTACTCCAGGTACTCCCTGTTGCTGCAAACAGTGAGTGAGTGTCCTCCCTAAGCTGGTTAACCCTGTGTGTGTCCAGACGGACGGAGACGTGGTCGTCCTGGTAACGGGCGTCCTGGTCCTCATTACCCTCCTACCCATGATCCCTCAGGCCGGGAGGACACACATCTACGACTTCTTTGACGTCTTTGGACGCCTGGCCTCATGGAGCCTGAAGAACCCAGGTAACACACACACACACACACACACACACACACGTAGCGTCCTTCAAAAGAAGCCGTGGTCGAGATGCCGCTCTGATTGGCCGGTGTCTTCAGGTCAGGTTCCTCAGGTGCAGCTGCTCCACCTGCAGGCGGCCGTCTACTCGCTGTTCCACCGCCTCTATGGGATGTTCCCCTGCAACTTCATCTCCTACCTCAGGCTCCACTATAGCATGAAGGAGAACCTCGACACCTTCCAGGAGGTCGTCAAGGTGAGTGAGGAGCGGAGAGGAGAAGCCTCAGTTCTCATGTCTGACCGGAAGCGGTGCATTGTGGGTAACGTCCTCCCTCTGTCCGTCGCCCAGCCGATGCTGGACCAGGTCCGAGTTCATCCAGAACTGGTGACAGGAACCCAGGACTACGAGCTGGACCCGTCCAGGTGAGGAACCCCTCCAGACATCGAGTGTGGACTCACCCGCAGCGACCTCCGACCCAGAGTGTGTGTGTGTGTGTGTGTGTGTGTGTGTCAGGTGGAAGTCCTACGAGGTCCATGACATCATGATGGAATGTGCCCGGGTGTCTCTGGACCCTCTGGAGTCCTCCTGCGATGACCTCCTCCCAGCCCCCCCCCAGACGCCCCCCTGCAGCGCCAAACTAGGTGAGGGTGCCACGTCCTCTCGCCCTATTGGTCACCGATTGCCGAGCTCTGATTGGTCGTTCAGGAGAGGCCTTGTGTCTGACAGGAAGCTCCTCCCTCCCGCTGGCGTCGCTAGGCGACTGCAGCTTCCAGCTACAGGTACGTGGGTTCTGTGTGTGTGTGTGTGTGTGTGTGTGTGTGTGTGTGCGTCTAAACCTTCAGTGTATCTCATATTGTCTCCGATGATGTCATCAGGTTGATGATGTCACCTGGAGCCCATCCAATGAGTGTGGGCTGTCCACGCCTCCTCCAGGGCCGGCGGCCGTAAGCTCCGCCCATCCGCTAGGTAGAGCCGCCTCCGTGTCAGGTGAGAGGGCGGCGCCGGTAAGCTCCGCCCACCTGCTCAGAAGGACCGCCTCCACGTCGTGCGACAGGGCGCCGCCGCTCCGCCTCGCCGTCCCCGGGACGCCGCCGGCCACCCCCAGCCGGGACGACGCCGTGACTCCTGACGGCGGCGGCGAGGCTGTGTGTTTCCATAGCGATGCCCTCCTGGGGAGGGCGGACGAGGAGGGGGAGGGACGGCGCGGCGACGCCATGGACGGCGCTCCAGGTGAGTGATGTCACCGGCGGCTCCTTCCCATTACTGCCAACTTCCTGTCTTCACTCGTCCGTCTTGTCGTCCGCCAGTTGCCCCGCCTCCCCCCGCCCCCCCCTCGCCTCCCCCCTCTCCCCCCCACGGCCCCCCGGGCCGCGCCATCCCTGCCCCCCCGCTCAGTCTGCCCCCCCTTCTCCACGTCCAGGAGGGGGAGGGGACCCCCCCCCCCTACCGCCCCCTCTTTTGCTCGGCCCCGCCCCGGGCGGCCACGTTGTTCCTGGGGGGG